>PPHD01014150.1:0-16889 GCA_002909625.1 Bambusicola thoracicus
TAGGTGTTTAAAGCAAAGATTTAGAATGCCACCAAGGAAGAAAGCATCTATTTATTCCACATTTCGAAGAGTATGTGTAGGTATCGCAGTGACCTGGCAGTGGCCGTTTTACACATTCACTAATCCTGAATTCTGCAAAGTTCGACCTCTTCAGGTTCTGTACATGTGTTTATAGTTGGTAAATACATTAAGTACCAGCATAAGTGCTGCCTTCAATACTAAGTTAAAAACAGAAATATACTAAACAAAGACAATCCTCACACGAAAAGACACATTTCATCATACTTACCAATGCAACAAAGTCATTTAAACTTGGAAACAAGAAGTGTCCTATCTACATACAGGCCTGTATTCCAAGGACCGTGCTTCCATCAATGCTTTTACAACATGACACAGAAAGCAGACAAGCCACTTTCCACCACCATTCCTGAGAGGTAACTACACTTCAAACATATCAGAAGATTAGCACAAAACAACCAGCCGCCAAGCAGTAGACAGTAAGATCTTCCTGATGTCCTTTCGTTTGGTGCGCAAAGAAAAGCTTCAAGAGTGACTCAATAATTTTCCATGAATTTTCAGCAGGCTTAAGCCCAAACATTTTCCTTCTCTTCATTCTTCACATGTTAATTACAATTCATTACGGATCTCACCCATACATGATCTACTTCAATTTCCTCTGCGTCATAAAGAAAAATCTATTAGCTGACAATCCTAGCTGGCTAGACTGATTAAAGCTGGCCTACATCAGATGAACATCACAACAAATGGAAACACAAGTATTTAGATAGAGTATGCATCTTTTAATGCCAAATCTCAGGTTTTACTTCCATGCAGGATACGTGTAGGTCCTACTGCTGAAATGAACTGCAGAGACGCTACCTTTGATTACAACTTCAAAGAGAAACGTGGTAGGAAGAAAAGCTTCATACCAAGCGTCTTTGATGTTTGTTATATAAGTCAATAACCACAAATTTCTGGGGTAAAATTAAAAGTTGTTATCAGCAGCAATCTCCTTTACCAAAAGAAAGTCATTATTAGAGAAAAACATTTGAGTTGGAGTGATTACCGAAGTGGGCAGATCCTGGTTTATGTGTACATCAAAGGATGCAGTTCAGATGTCTTATTTTTTGAGAAACAGTTCAGTAGAAATGCCTGTCTTGCAGTTACATTCAACTACACTGAATTTTCCAACATGACTCTTATTCAGGGGCAGCTCAAATGTTATCTCAGTATGACAGATAGCTATTCTGGCTACTGAAAAAGACTGATGGAAGAGTTCGACACAAGTAAAATCAAGCAGTGCCCCAGTGTGCGGTTTTAGTATGGCAAAATATCCAATAAATACTGAACAGTGAGCCCCTCTGATGCACTGCCTGTGTTGTGAAATTAAGTGACTGCAGCTTATGCCTAGTCAAATGTCTCAGAACACTGCCACCGAGGTCAATGCAGGAACAAAAGAGTCTGAATATTTTGTAAAATTAAGCTCATAACCAAAAAAACAGACAAATATTGGCTTTTTCTGAACTGCAACAAGGAAAAACTAAATCTAGCCTTTGTCTGAGAAGATCACTTACTACATGGTGTCCCATGCATCTGAAGGGTTCATGCTTGAACTCCTACTTACAGGTAGTACCCATGATCCCTGGGCACCAATTCTAAGCTGTAGAACTTAAAGCAATATTTGAAACAGAATTCCCATATTTGTAACTAAGAAAAAAAAAAAAAAAAAAAAAAAAAAAAAGAAGGATATTAAACAGCATTTGAAGAGATATAAAGAAATAAGGTTGTCCCGACTATTGCCGATTCTCCTCTCTGCCTGCTTTCAACTGATTGGACTCCGGCTCCCAATCTGACTGCTCTTCTGGAAAGCTTAGGGTGCAAGTTGGCAAACGAGGTTCCTTAACCTTTTCAGAGGTATCTAAGTGAGAACTGCATTTGGATAAAACCTAACCTGCCATCAGAAAGCAATTTTGCTTCTTTCCCCGTTTTGAAATAGCAAGAGAAGGAAAAAGCTCTGTATAAATACTGCTAATAATCACTATTGGACCAACAAGTTAAGCATGTTAAATACATCATGGTTACCCACACTGCACAAGGCCTGCAATATATCCATACTTTTGTGAGGACAACACAGGTAGATGCACAACACCTAGGAACAGAGGAAGCCACCCTGTTCCCTGCAGCTGCCATGCACAGCTGCAGTGTAGCATCACCCTAAGCCAATGGTAAGGCAGATTCAGCCAGAAGGAAAGGAGAACATGACAAGAGGCAGAACAGCACAGCTTTACAACTTGATCCCAATTCCAACACATTCTCAGATGTTAAACATGAAAAATTGACATAAAATACTAACAGTAATAAATGAGGGAAATTAACACTAGGCTACAGGAAAGTGTTCCTTGTAATGTACACTGAAGAATTAGTTAGCACACTAAGTGCTGACATCAAGAAACAATTTCCTTGATTTATTGAAACTATGAAGTTGGTTACAGGTAGCTCAAGAAGGTGTTCCCCTCACCACCTCTTAACCTACAGAGGTAATGTCATTAGTAGGACTTCATGGATTACACTCAAACTGTTTATAAATCTAAATGCAGATTCCTGTTTGAGCCTTTTAACTTGCAAATTTACTGTGTATCAACCTATCCAGCAACTCCAAGATGAAATGGAAAATATTATGGCAACAGAAGTAGACCATCCTTCACCTAGATACCTTTAAAAGCCTGAAACATCTGGGTCACAGCAAGATGTCAAGACATAATAAATAGGTATTTGTATTGCTCTGAATTATGGTTAGTCCTTCTTGGGTATTAAACAGGGATAGCTTCTCAAAATAACCCACTCTGCTGGCACTTCTTGGGCTGAAAAGCAAGGGCTATGCAATTCAAGAAGCAACTCAATGGGATGGAGATATTTGCCAACCCACAAAATAAAGACTCCACTGAAAGAGAAACTCTTCTAACCAATGCAGCACCTGAGCTACATTTTGTGCTATGGTGAAAACAACCTGTTTTGAGAAAGTTTTTCAGGGAAAATACCACAGGCAGAACTTGATTTACACCTCCCAAAACTGTTTGTGCAATAGTCAGCTACTCCATCATTATTTAATGAAATAAAACAGTGGGAAAAAAAAATCCTCTGCATTGAACTTGCCCTCTAAAAATGACACGTCCTTGTTGCCTGCCTCACAGAGATTGTCAGAAGCAATGTTGTGCTGCAGAGAAGTACAGAGCTTCTTTCATATCTATCGCAAACAACACACTTGGTGCTTCACAGGTGCAGAAATGAAGAGACAACACATGAAATTCTAATGCCAACGAGCTGTGCAGCAACAAATTACAGTCACAGGTTTTTGAGTTATTAAAGCGAGGGAACAAGAAGCTTCACTCCAAGGACTATGCCAAAATATTTGTCAGTTGACAGAACAACTACATAACCTTACTTCCCCTCTCTATTTTTCTTTGGCCTAGGCATTAACACGCATGCACAAAACCTCTTGAACTTATTTAGCTGTTTCAACTAGCTTAAAACCCTTATTCTGCTCATATTGCCAGGATCACCTCAGGGTTGAAAGTTAAGTTTCTTTACTTTCTCCATTGGCATGGAGCAACAAAACACTCCAGCAAGCTGGCCACAACAGAAGGATGCAGTGGGCTGTGCCCACAAGCAGCTCCAGGGGGTTGCAAGGTTTTGCTGTACAGTCAGTAATAACCAGACTCACCATGCACGTTTTCTTTAAATGCTTAGCAGGCGATTTGCAACATCAGTGTCTCATTACATTAACGGATCTGACAAAGACTGCTCCTTACTCAGCATCTAAGGATGCTATCATTATCCTATGACTTTGATTATACCAGTAATTAAACAGGCTAAAAATATTTGCCATGGTAAAATCTCGAAGCACAGAACCAATATACAAAATAACGTGCTCATACTTGCATCTCTCTTGCAGGCATCCTGGCTCCCAGCAATAGCTTTTTCATCTTCCTTATTTAAACAAGAACACTTTCAAAGCTTTGACTTTGTGAAGTTCAGTACAGAAACTTAACTGACACAACTTGAGCTTCTTTCAGACACTTCTGCTTGCAAAATCACAACGCTCAGGACCTCTCAGAGTCACTCTAGCATGTTTCAATTCTTTTTGGCTTTACTGGTGAAATCGATGGTGGAATGGTTTTAACAGGCTATGCCAAGGCACAACACCAGATCTGTAAAGGAAGAGGTGGCAAATGATATAAGGAAAAACAAGTTATTTCAGTTTATGCGTTTCAGCACCTCACGTGCTTCTTCCTTGGGTCATCTGCCTGTACTGCCTCACCTGATCATATGTATATGCTGAGATGGAGCTCTAAATAGAGTAAGGGAATAAAATGTAAAGGACTAACATCTTCAGAACTCTCTCAACCTACCCATCTTGTTCTGCTGTTTTTCTTTATTTTACAGTTCTGCTTGAAAAAATATTTCTCTGTTTATACTAGAGATTCAGCAAGGGACCCAAACAAGCCCATCATAACTCAGCACTTGTCTCTCCCTTCCTTTCCCCTGAATTTGAGAGCATTTGCAGACAGCCCTGCACAGTTCAGGTGAGCAGTACTCATCCCTAGAGGTATGCCCGGACAAGGCAGCAAAAGCCTCTGGCCAGTCTTAAACTCCATATCCCACAGCTTCCTAGTAACGTTAGACCTTTCTGCACTCATCCTACCAGGCTCTGAAGCAAACTCAAACATACTATAAGGTGGAGAGAAGTTGATTCATGAAGTCACGAACGGTTCCTTACAGAACCAAGACTTGAAGTAATGGTGTACCTCCAAGCACCACAGTGAGCTCACAGAAGATACGATGACATCTCTCCATTTCAATTTAATACTGAATGCTTTTAAGTAATGGCTGCTCAGCACTGCATATATTTTTCATGTCACCAAAGTAGACAATGACATACGTGCTTGATATAGCAAAACAGCATGTATTTATGAATTCCTGAATACTCCATGCTGTTCCTATAACACATTTGCCAACAGGGAGCTATTAATGATGAACACCCCAACCGATTTCCATCAGGGCTAGCAAAAAGAACCATGTAGTTATCGTGCGCTTTGTACTCCTGAATCTATGTTACCACCTGTGGACAACCTGGAGTTGCTGCTATTTACTGCAAGTCACTGTCTTGGTGCACAACAACCTAACACCTCTAAGACAAGCAACAACAGCAGTAGCTGATAGTCACAGTCTTTCTGAGCTACCTTCTTCACCCAGCAGCCCTTAAGGGTGAGAAATAACTTGGAGGAGTTACACACATATCCAGCCCATAACTACCAGAGCAGGAAAATAAACCCATCCACCATTATTTGGTACATCAAAGCAGAAAAGCTAACTTGCAAGAAAACCAACCTCAATAGAATTCTGCTCCCATTAAGTTAAAAGAAAGAAATAGAACAAAACTCCCTTCTGATTCCAGACAAATCAATTCAGCCAATGCTCCCCTCTGAGAAATGGCTCCAAACGCTCAAGTCATTCAAGTAGGCCAAATATTATTTCAGTTTCCATCAAGGTAAACAATCCCATACCATTTTTAAATACAAAAGAGAATGGATAGAAAAGCAGGCACTTAAAACGGTAACAAAGAGAAAGGGGCTATCCGGATATAATCCAACCGTATTTCAGCTCCAGCGTTTAGAACCCTTTTCTATTTCTGTCTCTACAATTGCTGAGAATAAATGAGAGCCCCAGCCCACACACAAGTACCAGGTCCAAGAGGTCAGGGATTTACAAGAACTGCATTTTCCTGATGTATTTCATGTCAATGTATGTGTATGAATATATATGTGTATATTTATATGCATATGTATACAATGATTATGTAGATATGACAAAGCTTTACGTTCTAGGGTAGCACATGCTAAGAAACCCATAAACAAAGACAAATACTGCATCTCTTTCCAAGGCGACCAGTATATTCTGACAAAGAACACGGCAACATCCTTTCCTCTATTACAGGCACTTACATACTCAGTATTTGTGCTAGCGTAACACATCAAAAAAAAGCATAGGGACACTGCTGGCAAGGCACCCATAGTTGCAGCTGCAGCAATGGTTCCATAATGGACCTACTTACAGAAAATGGGCCACAAACAGCAGTCTCAGTGATGATGGGAAGCCTTGGCACATAAATTCAGCCTCTGGGAGGTAACAAAACTACGCTAGGATTACGGAGCTGACCTCACCTGGTGCTGTCACTGCATGGCATCGGACAACAGGGATACCAGGAAGCTGAGAGGTCGGGACAGCAGTGGGCATCGTCCAACAGCAGCTGCTAAAGTACAGCCCTGCTATATGGGAAGACACTGAACTAAATTTTCCCTTCTCCCAAAGGTTCTACAACTCACAAGCACTAACCTCTCCCCCCTATTTGCACACATTCTAAATGTATTCATCTGGTTGGTTTTTTTTTTTTGGTTCAACTTATACTGTTGTTACCTGTAGTTCTGCCTACGTTATTTAGACTTTCTTTATGCTCATCATTGCAACCGTATGCTTTTGTAAGAAGTCAAATGCTTCAGAAGTCCCTCTTTGTTTAAACCTCACCCATCTCGTCAATAATCAAACATGTTGCTGGAAGAGATGATCTGTGATGGCTTATTTGTGCTTCAGGACTTGAACACCAAGAAGGAGGAGAAACTCTTCTTTGATGCACCAAATCCCCCATCCACTGGAAAATTAGGAAGAACAATGCAAAGCTGCTGATCTATGTACATTGATTTCCCACGTTCAGCTACCAAAACTAAGTTTGAAAAGAAAAAAACATCAATGACGATTCTGGGTGCCCACGTGAGCAGCAAGCACTGATGAATAAAGCCAACCCAGTTATCTCCTTGGCTTTACTTGTGCCACTCCACATTGCAATAACTGATAAGATTGCTCTCCATTTGGGATTAAAATTGAGGAATAAATTCACACTGGGGAAGAATTGCCCAGTGCCGAGATTGAAATCTGAACTTGAGTTGAATTGAGTCTATGAAACTACCCATAACTGAACCTTGAACAGGCAAAATAAATTTATGGATGTTACGGAGAGACAAATCATGGAGATAAGTATCATATATAAATCTACAGTGGCTATATAATTAGAGCATCAGAGATCCATGATTCATTTATAACACAGAAATACTGATGAATCAAGGATTCCTCCACAGGAGGGTGGCAGTTCTGGCTAGCTGAGCGCTTCAGAGGTGACCACCGCCATCATCCCGATGTATAGCACAAGGCTGTGCACTGCAGTGAGCCCTGGGAGAACAACAGGACTGCTAGGCAGTCAGCTTCAAAACCTGGGAGATGGCAGCCTTCCATGCTCAGCCACATAGGGGGACAAGGTTAGATCCAGTCTGCGTGAAACCTCCTGCACCTGCTGGGCAGACAGCAGGTCCTCAGCACCAACTGTTTCAACCTTAAGTGCACTCAGTCCATGCTAATAACTCCTCTCTGGCATTCTTGCTGGTTGTTCATGCTGCAGCAAGCTCCAGTGCCACGACAGGCCTGTGCTCTCCTTACATCTTACCCCCTTGAGCCAGGCAAAGGGTTGCCCCAAGCAGCTGCCACTTGCTTCACCCTGAGGTGAAACACAGTGCACTAAAACCACCTCACAAAAGCATATAGAAGCATAGAATGGCCTGGATTGAAAAGGACCAGAATGATCATCTAGTTTCTGACCCCTGCAGCGTGCGAGGTCATCAACCACCAAACCAGGCTGCCCAGAGCCACATCCAGCCTGGTCCTAAATGCCTCCAGCGATGTGGCATCCACAACCTCCTTGGGCAATTTGTTCCAGCGTGTCACCACCCTCTGGGTGAAAAACTTCGCCCTAATATCAAACCTAAACCTCCCCTGTCTCAGTTTAAAACCATTCCCCCTTGTCCTACCACTATCCACCCTCATAGCATGCAGGGAGAAGAAAGCAGCTTTCCTCCATAAAACACAAAGCCAAGAAGCACTAGCATTTCCTTTATATGCTAAGAAATAGGACTGCAGGCACTTGTGCCAAGCAATGTGCAGGACAGCTTCCAGTGAACAAAGGGTGAAAGAGTTAAATACACATTTATATTCATTTCTTAGGCTGCTACCAAGCACTGATGCATGCAGCAAAGCTTGCATTGAAACCCTCATGTATTTTAGAGATAGCATTTCTATTTTCAGTTAAGTTTCTTCAAGAAGCGAGGCTTACTTGGTCACACCACACTGCTGCCTACCTGCCCTTCCCAGAGGATCCTTGAAGGCAGTATCCAAGCTATGAAGACAACTAATTCCTGAAAGCAGGCAGAGGAGAGCTCATATATAATCTCTCCCCCAAAATGTGCTTTTAATGAACAAAAACTAGAAGGATTCAAGTGGAGAAACCTGTGATGCACCGGTAACTTTAAGCCATCTCACTGCCCTAATAAAGCAGGCACCTGTAACACCAGGTAACTGCTTTTATACATGTGAAAACCAGTCACTGTATTAAAACCTGAATTTCTCCCATGGTAAATATTTTTTTTTTCCCTTCCTAGTGAAGGTGGGAAACTTCATTTAGCTCTAGGAGCACCTATACAATTACCTTAAAGGGTCATACAAACCATTACATAGCAGCACCAGCCAGTCGCTGCAGCAGCCTTGTTTTCTCTAATTTCATTTGCTAGACCTCTAGAGGGCAGTGAATAAAAGAAAATAAAGTACCAGAAATAGCCAGGAACATTAAGTACAATTTTAGAAATTGGAATCTCCTCTAATTATTCCCTCCTATTGAAAGCCTTCCAGGTAATTATGTGGATTTATGGATTAATCCAACAGAATTTCACCAGCCCCCAATGCTATGCTCTGTTGCAGTTTGCACTGACAGACTTCACAGCACTGCTCCAGCCATCTACATTCTTTTTCAAGCTGAATCACTTCCTCGGACCTTCACTAAAACATGCAGCAGGCCATCTTATGTCCATCATGCTCACAAACAAAGCGTTTTCACTCCTACAAATAGCCACACTAAGCCAAAACACAACAAGGTCAAGCTGACTTCCCGAGTCAGTTTACCACAGTACATCAACATTCAGGATCATGTCAGAACAAACCAGGAACCACAACACAAGGTTATCACAAGATAATCCCATTTTTTCAATTTTTCATTGATTTTTGTGCACACACTGGACATGGGTTAAGGTGTACTGTTAATAGCTTCATTATTCATTTCACTGTAGCTTAAACACTGAACCGATTACCAATAGAAATATGTAAAATTAACTCAAGTTGGGTACATCAGACTAAAACAACAGGGTAGGCGCAGTATATTTGGCCTTATCTTGAACAGTAAGAGTGGCAATCAACACAGCACCAGCCTACCATTACACCATTTCAGCTATGCTTTAGTAACTTCCTACGGCTTTACACAACTGAAATCAGCTATGCAATTACCACAGGCAGAGCTGTCCTCACCATGCCTTAATATTCTGCTTATTTTTGGAATGGAGAACAGATGTGTTAATGCATATAAGAACATCAAGGATCAAGAGCTCAACAAAATGTGTATTACAACTTGATCACTTGATGTTAGGGCCCTGAGGGCACCCACGGACCTTGCAGGCCTCCAGGCCTGCCCTCACTGGGGCGGTGAGAAAGCAGGCCCCATCCCCGCAGTACCTGAAGCACCTCCAAACATCCCCCAAGACACCACAGAGTACAGTCAGCAACGTGCAATCACTTCATCTTGACTCATCTATGCTCTCTAAAGATCAAAAAACACATTTGCATCTGTAAGACAGACTTACGTGAACTTCTGAGCCCTCTTCATACTCCATCGAAGTTTGCTGTGCTGTCACAGAGAGATGTCCTACGGGGATGAAAAATTGGGAAGACGTTATTCTTGCTCATTGCACAGAATGCAACAAAGTAATTTTGCTAACATGAATCCCTAACTGTTCCATCCTGACAGCAAGACTAAAGTGCACAGGGGGCAACAGGGAACTTTCCAAGAAGCCATCCGTCACTGACTTCCTACCTCAGCAACTCTGCACCCCAGACTGTACCAACTTCATGAGGCCCGTTTGTTTCCTCCAAATCTTTTTTCAAGTGTCAAAGCTGAATAGTAGCATTGGCTGTTTTATCATGAATATTTGTACATTTACTAAGATCCAACTGAGATAATTCAGACACTTCTACAGTGAAAGACAAGGTCCATGCTGGGGGAGACTGCCGTGGTAATGAGAAGAGCATTCTGGGCTGCCAAGTCAACTTCACAATCTTCCAACACTTGCAACAAAGCCAAAAAGGAAAACATTTGACTCAACTTGTTACAAAGCCCACTACCTGTCAGTTTTCTCCTAGAGCCCACAAACCTGCACACATTCACAAAAGCAGATGGATACATGCAAACCCTGTTGCAAACACCTGGAAATAACATCATCAGGGCCAAAGCTAAGTGTCTGTTTAATTGAATAAATGGTGAAAAAATATTAAGCAATTCTACAGCCAGATGTTACCTTAACTCTAACTGAAAAAGTAAAATGGGTATATACTGGACAACTTCTAAGAATCAAGCACTTAGGGATACATCCTCAATGACAATTTTCACTAATGCTTCCCTGGAGCCTGCCAAACTCTAACCACCTCACTTCAACATCACTGTGATGGGAAGCAGCACTGCTGATGGTGCCTGGAAGAACCCCCTTTGCTCTTGGAGAAAGTCTCTCTCGGTGACAGCACTCCACCTACAGACTTCTTTCCATAGAAAGAAACAGGTAAGGCAGTGCACAAAAGCAAGAAGTAGTCAGAAGTGAAAATAAAAGACAGAAGCAAATACAAAAGGCAAGAAAGAACCTATTGTGACTCAAAGGAAGTTATCTCAGAAAGGGGCAAAGAAACAGATGTGTGTCAAGGCCTCATAGCAGCAGCTTTGGGTCAAGAAAGCCCTGGGCAGGCTGTTAATGTTGTTAGATCCCCAGCAGCGAGCACAGATGCCTCCAGCTGTGTGTACCAATGGTACATACACTCGGGGAGTATACTTCATTATTCCTGAGGATGGAAGTGCTGCTAGTTCAGGATCTTCTGGAATCAGAGTTTGTGTTCTTTAAAGCTAAAAAAAAAAGTTACATGGCATTTCCAACAAGATCCTCCATTCAGAAGGCTGCTTCTATTTTACTAAGCAGCTTTACACTGATTTCTCAGTTGCCCGTAAGTACTCTTCAAAAAGATTAAATCAAAGTCTGAATGGCTTGCGAAATTCTCCCCTGCCAACCACAAAGAATCAAGAGGGATGAGAGGCTGAATCCCCCATTTAAGCAGGAAGGCTGGTGCTGTCCCAACTAATGAATGCCAATCAGTATCTCTCATTACCCAGTACATCTCAGACGTAATCTAAATCACACAGAGGTTGTGTTCTTGATACGAGTGGCTGCACTGTTTCTGAGATGAAAGACCACATCTCGGTCTGGGGACCACAGAGAGATGCTGGGCTTCACCTTCCCCACAGCATCAGCAGCACATCTGCAGGTGCCAAATGGACAAGAGGGTTGCCTAGAAGGTGCAATTAAGAATACCTCTACTGCTCTGTAACCTCATTAACACCCTTGCTTACAGAAATCTTTTGCTTGAGTGCGAGCCATTCACTCCCTCCCCAGGCACACAGGCTTCCTCATGCTGAACAAACCACCCAGGTACACAGAATGAGAGCACCTCCAAAAGCACATCACAGAATGCCAAGCAGGCAGCGGACACGACTTCCTCTCTCCTGCACTAGAAAACCACCATGTAATTGTGTCCAAAGTAAGTTTCTTTAAAAGATCCAGCTTCTCTATCTGCTTACAGCTTGCTCCTCTGGGAGCAATCCAAACACTGTGCTGCATTCCAGCAGTAACAAAGCAGATTTTCACTCGAACTGAACGAGCAAATATAAAAGGTTATGTTTCAAAGATGCAGTTTAGCACAAAAAAATTCAGCTTGCAACAAACTGAACCACCAGTACTGGGAGGTCACTGGCTTGGCTTTCTCTGCATTGTCCCTCCCAGGCATACAGACTACACACATCATCTCACGATGCAGAATTCAGCTGCTGAAGGACTGAAGCTGAGTACAGAAGTGAGGATCCCTGTCCCACCAGCCAGGAGAATGAAACCTACCACAGGTGAGGCTTTCATGGTGCAAAACCCTGATCCTTCAGAATCTTTAGACAGCACTTTTCAGACCGCATCCACAGGAATAAAATCCATCCTGATCATCATCTTTTGCACAGCTTGGTGGTTGTGGCTGTCGGTAACACACTTGGCACTCCTAGAGTTGTTTGTTTTGATGCCCAAAGCTCAAAATCCTGCCTTCTTATATCTGCTCTGCCCTCTCTCATGCCTCCTTCCAGCTGCAGCCCTGCAACTCCTTGCAGAGAACAGCAGCAGCAGGCAGGATTCAGAGAGATTTGCTCTATTTCATGGTCTTTTACCTCAAATTTCTTGCACATTCGGTTACGCAGAAAATTAGGTATAAACAAACGAAACAATAGCAATAAAGCTGCATTGCAGCAGAAAACAATTTGGCTACACTGGCCACTGCTAAAACAGAAGGGCTCCTGTGAATCTACTGCTAGCATAATGAGGTAGTAAGTCATTAGCAAATGGAAACATTTAGTCCAAAAAATTTGAAACCATGCCAGATGTGTTCTCTTCTGTCTCTCAGTAGCAAATTCCCCGAGAAGCTCTGAGTAAAGCACAGTCACTGTGGTCATTAAAAAAATAAATAAAAACTGCGAAGTGAGGTAACTGAAAGGGAACAGGTAAGGCTTCACATAGCCACTCGACCATCAGCATTCATGTCAGAGAAGTTTCATCACAGCAAAATGAATTTCTGTCTTCACACACTATGATTTACAACTGAAATTATAATCCCTGCATCACTGAACAGCTTACATTGGAAGAGACCTTAAGGGTCATCTAGTTCCAACCCCCTGCCACAGGCTGGTTGCCAACCATTAGACCAGGCTGCCCAGCACCCCATCCAACCTGGCTTTGAGTGCCCCCAGAGATGGGGCATCCACAGCTTCTCTGGGCAGCCTGCGCCTGGGATTCACCACCCTCTGAGTCAAGAATTCACTCCTTATATCTAACCTCAATCTCCCCTCTTTTAGTTTGAAACCATTCAATCTTGCCCTATCACTATTAGGATAAGTAATGGTTAGTCTCCTTCTTGATAAACTCTTTAACTACCAGAAGGCCACAATAGGATTTCCCCAGAGCCTTCTCTTCTCCTAGTTAAACAAGCCCAGCTTCCTCAACCTTTCCTTCATAAGAGAGGTGCTCCAGCTCTCTGATCATCTTTGCGGCTCTCCTCAGGACCTGCTCCAACACCTCCACGTCCTTCTTGTTGCAAGGAGCCCCGGGCCTAGTGAGGAGCTGGTTCAGTAACATGTCAGCTGTTTCTGGTCTCTCCAATACCTGGACCAGGAAGTTATGCTCAGTTCAATTCAGGAGTCTCCTAGATTGCCTTCAGCTCAGTATTTTGTTTTCTCAGCAGATGTCCGGATGGTTGAAGTCACCCATCAGGATAAGAGCCTGTGAGCATGACGGCTCCCATAGCTCAAGCAAGGTCTTACCAACAAGCTCTCCTTGACAGGGCAGCCTGCGGCAGACAATAATCACCAGAGGTTCTTTATTGGGCTGGTCACTCATTTCATCCCACAAGCTCTCCATCTGGTAACGGTTGTTTCTCAGAAGCAGGTCTTCATAACCTACCCATTTATCCACGTGTATTCAAGAATTGCCCGCACCTTCTATTGGGAGATTGGGTGGGAACCCCTACCATCAGTATGAGGAAAAAGCACCAACACAATCTCAGCTCTCTTAGCAGCACGCTGCCAGCCTCTTGCTGCCTGCGCAGGCACCAGCACCTGCCTGTCTCTCAGCCATCCCATAGGACACTGCCTCTCTACACCCAGGGCTGGTTGGGCACCCATGATAAACACAAGTTCACTCCATCCAGAGTAATGGTCTCCTATCAGAGAAACAGCCAGCTCTTCAAGGCCACTCCCTTCCCTGAGTGCATACAACCCTGTTCTCTTGCTGTCCATTCAGGTGATTTTTGCACGATGCAACCACAGTGATGCCAGAACAGCAAGGTAAGGGATCACTGCCTGACTCTGAGCTCAACCCAGGGTCTTATTCCCTGGTGCCAGACACAGATTTCCCCCTCTCCCCCCAATAAGCAGTACCCAGAATGACCCGGTGCCTTGAGAAAGATGACAGCACTAGCCAGGAGCTCCTAGGAGCTCTAATAGTGCTGCAGTGTATTTAAAGCTATTGGCTCAAAGAGTTTTTTTAATTATTATTATTTTTAAAATGAGCTCTCATTCTTACTCTATTTTACATCAACTAGGAAAGAGAGAACGGTTAAGAGAAAATATTACTGTAAATAAACAAAAAGAAAACCAAACAAATCTGGCATCTAAATGAAGGCATTTCACATTTTCAGTGGACAAGTACTTAACTTCTTTCCATCCAGATTTCTTTTTTCTGCCTACTCTGCCCACCAGACAGCCTGTGAGACGGATAAGCATCATGCCCTGCACATAATGAGAAGCAATGCCCCATGCATTGCACAAGGACACGCACAAGGACACACACAAGGACTGAGCAGAGATGCTGGGAAGGTACAGAGGACCATAACTGTATGCTGCAATGAAACATGCAAGTCAAGGAGGAACATCATGCACCCAACACAGGCAGAACTTCAGGTCCTGCTCAGGAATGGTGCTTCTGTGAGACCGTGTGGCCAGTCCTGGACACAGCACCTACATGGGCAGGGGTAAAACTGTCCAACAACATCCAATCCCATAAGAAGCATTAAGGTTTGAAAAAAACAGCTTGTGAGTAAAGACCGCAGGAATAACAATCACCACATTCATTAAAACGTGTTATGAAGATAAATAATTTTCCATAGGAAAGTATTATGGATAACAAATAAAAACAAAACAAAACAAACAAACAACAACAAAAAGTTGACCTGAAGACAGCAAACCCTCTAAGAGAAAAGCAAGTGAACAGAGATGGCTTCAACTGTCAGAGCTATCCAAAAACCCAGCCTGCCTACAGTCCAATATAAAGCTGCAGTACCACTCGAGATGTAATCTGCAACGTTTCTGTAATGCAGGCAACCAGAACAACCTCTTCGTCTTCTCAAGCTGAGATTATTTCTCAATAACTTGATTTTGGTCCCTACTTATACTCAGCTTTTTCCCCTCCTCATTAGTCATATTCAGCTTTTTTCCCCCCTCGTTAGAGCAGCCTGCAAAGCTGAGCTGCCCCTGCCCCGCCAGCAGCTGCAGCTCCTACAGACCCACCTGTGCACACAACTTGACCACAGACTGTCTTTCAAGCCTCTGAGAAAAAGCACAAGGTCCACTCGAAGCAAACTTGCCAAGGGAAAGAAAGCACAACCTTGCTATGACAGCTGAATAAATAAGATATTGGCACCTTTACCACATTCTGCCTGTACAAAGAGGGAAGAGGTGACCAAATACACCACAGAAAGTCAGAATGGAGTTTTCATTGAGCCTTTCATAAAAACACAAGGTTGGAAAGGACCTACAAGATCATCTCATCCAACTATCCTCCTATCACCATTACTACCACAAGCTACTGAACCATAGCACCTCACCCAGACGCCTCCTCAACACACCTGCTGAAGTTCACAGCTGCATGCGCAAAAGAGAGCAGTAAAGACACACTGCACTCCTTGTGCAGCTATGATTAATGCAGATCTGTTACATAGATCCCTCTCAATATATGCGATACACCTTGATTTAAATGAAACTGAGATAACATTAGGAAAGGAAGTGGACAATATTTCAATGCTTTTCCCTTACAAAGGCCAGCACCCAAAGCCCCTAGCCCTATTGTCTCCTGCCGCAACTAACAGCAGACAAGGAAGGGACAAAGAAGAATATAGCAAACAGGCAAGATGGCAACAAAGAAATCACAACAATAGCCCCAGAAAGTATGTCACAAACCAGCAATGTAATTCCAAGAGAGCATGACCCATAAGACAGCTTTTAAGTACTTGAGGTTGTATTCTGCTTTCTTGATTTGCTTCTGAGAAGTTGTTGGCAATACCAGGCAAAGTACTCACAGATAAGATAAGCAAACGGTCACACAGAAAAAAGAGCTGAACTCACCCAAGTGGTAATGGGGCTCTCTCTGGCCACGCAGAACTCCTTCTCAGCAAGAAGCTAAAACCCAAGAAATGCTCCCACAGCAGGGGCCAGGCCTTATATAAGACTTGGGAGGCTGCACTCTGGATCCACCCCTTCTAGTGGAGCACAGCTGCAAACAATCTGCCCACTCTCCCTGGGCCAGTTCCTTCACCAGGTGCTCAATCACCAGTTGAAGCCATCGCCTAACAGCTCCCCTACACCTGACAAGTCACAACTTGACCTTTCTTCATCCCAAATGTGCAAGAAACCTAAATGCTGCACTTGTTGTAGAACACTTCCACAATTCTGTTCCAACAGCATCATGGCTTGTCCTAAAACCAATGCTATAGATCACAGCAGAGCCTTCCTGTAGGGCTACCAGAAGCACAGAAGATATCCTCTAAATTGTTTATCTTTGTTTGAAAAAAGGACAGAGGGACACGTTGGGTGAGATGTTGAATTGAGCAGTTTCCTATTCAAGGCACAGTAATCTGCTTTGCGAGCTGCCCTCAGCTCCAGCCATTTGCACCCTTGCCTTTGTGTGTTACAAACCAGCAATGTAATTCCAAGAGAGCATGACCCATAAGACAGCTTTTCATTTCACAAGGTTGTATTCTGCTTTCTTGATTTTCTGCTGATGAAGAAGCAAAACTAGCTCCACCGCACACCTGGCTGCAGGCAAAATATATATATATACGTA
>PPHD01014151.1:1492-16889 GCA_002909625.1 Bambusicola thoracicus
GGCTGATGTTCAGAGTGATGCTACCCATCTTGCCAAAGATGCCACCACTGAAAGGGTTCATTTCAGAAGAGAAAGGTACTGATTTTCATGAGAGCAACCCCGAACAGCTGCACATTCTTCATCAGTCACTTCACCCCCCCTTTGAATGCCAAAAGGAGGAAGGTAAGCACCTGACTGTTCTGCCTGGCCTGAGCACCCACATTTTCCATGAACAGATATTAATTTCTTTGAAGAGCAGACAGATGCATAGCTATGGCCATAGCAATGACATTAAGGAAATCATGAGATCTGAATACATCCAATTTCTGAGAGACTTCATTACATACCTGAGAAGAAAATAAAAACGGTCTAAGTCAGCATTTCTATTAGCAGCTTCAGCAGAGAAGCCTGTATTTGACTTACGTAAGGACTGATGAAATCTCATTTCTTCAGATTCAGTCATCCTCTGACTTGAAAACAAGGTAAGGTTCAAAAGCTGTTGCCTTGTTTCTGATCCCCACCTCTCCTCCCTGAAGGGTCAGGGGAACGGGAATAAAGCACCGGCTTTGAATGCAGCCAAGGTGCACTTCTAAGGGAGATCAAAACACCTACACAGAATCAGAAGTTATCACCCTCTTCAATATAATGTCTCACACACCAATGCACTGGATGTATTTTGCTGATCTGTGACTTCTAAATGCTTTGTACATTAAATTGGGAAGCAGAAAAAAAATGTTATCGGTTAGGCTTTCACTTGCAGTATTGCCTTCTTCATAAATTATTGCTTTCGAGATGGGTTTCAGAGTAAATAAGTGTCAAAGCATTTCCTTCCAGCTGTCATAAAGGAGCAAGAGGATAAAGAAGCAATCATATGAACAGCATCAAAGTGGGAGATTTGGTGATACAGGCCCACAAAATCCTTTAATTCTTAAAATTAGCTCCATGCTCAGCACAAATTCTTTTTGATATTTTACTTTTATATATAGTAAGTTCAACCAGAATACTTTATCTAAATGACTGAGTTATATATTAACAAGAAATTAAACAGCTCCACTTATTTTACCAAGCATTTATCATGAAGAAAAATACTATTTCTGTATGCATCAATCAAAAAAGGAAGAAAAAGAAAAAATCAAGTGAATAAGATAGCAAATCCCATACACAAAAAATTGTCCGATACATCATATGCAACAGTACAACACTGTGATGAAAAGAGAAAAACCTTTTTGTGGTGGGAAGAGATAAAGAAGGAGGGACCGTAGGCTCTTCAGGCACAAACAACAAAATCCAACTTCTTAAATTTGCTTTAAAATAGAACTCCATAGGTAAGAAAGTTGGTTCTGCTACTCACATGATAGTTGGCTCTTGACTCAACTGAAAGGTTGACAGAACTATCAACTTCTGAGCACTTCATAACCATGCCAGAAACTGAACACAAATTTTCAGGAATCAAAGTCAGAAGGTTTGGATTTAGAGGCAAAAAACAAACACAGTTACGGTGAACAATTAACATAAAGAAAGTAATTAATTCTCAGGTGATTGTAGTTCAAGGTTATCTTACAGTTGCAGCGTATTGAACAATCTATATCTTGTATTCCTAAAGGGAAGTTATATAGCAAATACTAGAAACATAAATCAATAACTGCTTTTCCATGTAGTTTGACTTCTTCAAGAAAGCTCAAGTTTGCAGACTCTGTTTCTCAATTCAAAGTGGAATTTTAAATGCTTTTGAACCACTTGCATCCAGCTGTATTTCTGTGGCTGGATTCCAGGGCCCTGCAGCAGTTCACCACGGGGACAGGGGAATGTGCAGACTGACAAACAGGGCAAGGCAGGATTACAGCAGCAGCACTATACATCAGTTTAAGCTATGGTGGAGATAGAATCATTGGATCCTTATGGTTGGAAAAGATCTCTAAGATCATCTCACCAATACAAACCAACCCCATGCCATCCTCACGTAGAGGCAGTGAGGGGGAAAATTCAGCAAACCTTCCAGGAAGGGTTGAGAGAAGCACTTAACTGCCCCTGAGAAAATCATTTGTGTTGGTTTTAAGTCTGCAAGTATCAAATTTGGACCCCTCCAAAAGTAGGGAAGATAGAGACAGAGTGAGTGGGACAGTGAGTGAGAGTGTACGCTTGCAAGAGAACAGAAAATAAAGGTTTTAGAGTGAATTAGGCTTTAGTTAACATATTTACTTAAAAGAATTCTTCATATTTTACTTGATTAACCAAGTGTTGATTAGCAAGATACAACAGTGATAACTTACAATTTCCAAAACTTCAAACTTCGCATTTATTCAATACGGAAGCTTAAATGCCAAATCTGCGAAGAATCAATTTCATCAGGACTATTAAAATGTGCAGATTCTACAGCTGTTGTATGTGACTAACTGATAAGCTAAGTTTAGAACCATGATGTTTAGACTTCATAATGCATGAAACAATCTCCTTCTTCACACATGTCAATTTAATTTTCAGAGCCATTCATGAACGGTAAATGAAAGCAGCAGTTTTAAGGCAGCTTATATAGCAGACCGGTGTTTCTTTAGCATTGTGCTCTGCTCTGTGCTAACCTGATGAGAGCATGGTGCTGCAACATCCTTTTTCCATGTAAGATCCCTGAAGTATGGACCACTTTCCTCCCATCTTCTTCACCTGCGCCTATCTCTGAAATCTTCAGCTTGTCCTACAAGTGCAGTGCATCATTTTACTCTGGCACTGATGCTAACAGCTCTCCTCCTTCCTCAGCTTTGGAGGGAAAGAAAGCAGCACAAAATGAGAATGCAGTGCTGAGTAGGTATCAACAGTTCAGTATTCCAGCTATACCAAATAGCATCATCACCACAGCAACAATATACTGCCTACTACTAGGCTGGAAATCATGATGTGCAGCTGGAAAGCATCATATATACTTATAAACCTGCAAGCTAGTAGGAAAAATATGCCAACTCTTTCAAGCAGTGGAATAAAATGAAAATGGATCTTTGCCCATTGAAAACCACATACAACAGTGCCAAGAGGGAAAAAATTTATTGGTTCTTTAGATTTCCAATGACTGCTTGTATTATGTTCTACAAATTCATTCAAATATTACATACAAAGGATATCTGCACTTCATTTGCAGTGTTAGAACTAGTTTAAGATTAAGTGGAAATGTAAGGAATTAAAGCCAAAAAAAAGTCTTTAAATTATTAGTGGAAATATATTATTAATGGAAATATATGATTATTTTTTCCCACGTTTCAGAGAACACTTGCAAATAACTGGGTTCTGTGTTCAGTACTCATCTTCCATGAAGAAGACTTTTGCATACACTCAGAAGGCACTTGAAATTCCCAGAGGTTGGGATGTTTGAGGAGGAAGGACTGTTTATCAGCTGGGTAGTAACATGTTTGTTTTTAATAAGTGCGATATGAATATAAATTCGAACAGCCATAAAGCATTAAGACGCAAAATCTTAGCTAGGCATGCTAACTGAAGGGCTGCAAAGCTGGAGTACAAGAAATCCTTCATGTCGCTGCCACCATTAGTCATCATCTCCACCACAGAGGAGCAGGAGTGCTTTCCTGTAGTCCCCAGACGTATCTTTCTGTTAATACAACAGACCAGTCACCATGAGTCACAGCCGCAGAAATGCAAGGAAAAGCAGCTGCCAAGGAAAGACTAAACAGATTACACACTTGTCCCATCCACAGGAAATCCAATCAGTGGATGACTCTCCACTCGGGAATGGCAGAAGGAAATTCTCTGCCTCTTCTGTCAGAGCTATATTTACAGAGAAAGTTCAGAAACAATAAATGCCCCTGAAACCTTCATTAGAACTGAGCTACCTAATGCATGTTAGAAAGCATTCAACTGCAAATGAGGAAGTGCAAACAAAGAAGCTGGAAGCAGCACCAAAAGCAACAACCTTTATGTTGTAACACAGCCTAATTGATGGAGCACCACCTAAGGAGTGGCAAGAGCATTTAAAATATTCCCCAAAACGTTACTAGGAAAAAAAGCATTTGGGGTCTAACTTTGCAGTAAATCCATGACAATCCTCCCATGGCTGGCTCTGGATTTCCTGCTTGCTCTTACACTTCCTACTCCTTCACATCCGCTCAGCGGAGATTTTGACACAATCACTCCACTGTGAGATTTCTTCCTACTTTTGAGTGGTGCTAAAGGTTCCACATCACAATCGTAGATTTCCTCTCCAACCCCCAGTGCTACTCCTCTGGAGCCAGCACCCTTTCTAAACCACTAAAAAACAGAAGGAACTCACAGAAGAAAAAGGAAATGAAGCAGTAACTAAAAGTGGGGGAAGAAAGAGTAACTGTAATTTAGGGAAGACCACGTCTGTTCTCCTAGTGAACACTGAGGAAAACAACAAAACTGCAGCTTTTCATAAGAAATCCTTCCCACTTAAATGATGCTGCTTGGTACTTCACAGAACTGCAGGCCAACCACAGCTGTCCTTGGAGTGCCGTATGCTGTCCTGCATTACTGCTTCCCTCTCATAAACAGTGGAAGCAATTACTTCTTAACTACCCCTGTTTCCCCCCCAACTACAGAACAGTGGTTTTACCTGAATCATCTGATGCAACGATTTCGCAAAATTCTTTCTGAATTCATGTCTAATATCCAACAGATCGATTTCACTTCTTGAAACCATGACTCTGATCAGGGTATCATCATCAGTGCCAGCCCCCTAAAGAGAAGAGTTTAAATATTACATTATACATTTGTTCTAGACAAATGCTGTAATAAAACAACAACAAAACAAGTGGTATCTCAAAACATTCCTGCATTACATTTTTATACCAAAACGGGATTTATGGGACAGCACCACAAGACATCCACACTGCAGTGTGTAGAACAGAGGACCAGCAATGCAAGGTGCTCGAAGTCCCAGAAGTCTGTGAAGTGCCATATGGTCAGCCCTCTTATTTTGAGTTTCATCTTCACAGACACCAACTGTGAATGCCCAGATAAATTTTAAACCCTCCAGTTCCAAGATTACTACAACCAGAATCACACACAAATCATCTTTTCAGTGTCATCTCAGACTGCAGATCTGCAGTGAGTTCTGGAAGTGGGTGCATAAACCTCAGCAATGACTAAATGGAAGCATGTAACATCGTACAGCAAGCACAGGCAGACCAGTCCATTCCACAGGTTATCCAGCTGGTTATTAGAAGGCAAAGTTCCTATGCCTTTTCCAACCATGCAACTCTTTTATTCATCTGGCTTTAAATATTCCAAGTTTCTGCACTAGCAAGCGCTGCCAGACCAACATCCTGACCCCTCCTGCTCAGACATGTCCGACTCCACGCAAGCTGAAGCAATACAGATTGTCACATGCTGACCTGCTAGTGCACCTCAAGGAAGGACTTGGCAGAGTCCCCACGATCATCTTCAGCCTAATGTCCAGGGCCACTCAATCCTTCGACTGGGTGTAACATTCTTGGGTTACATCTAAAAGTGCCCTAAAGCTGCTCAGAAGTTATGTCATGAGTCCAGTTGTTTCTGAGTAGGATTTGATAGTAAAATCGGGTAAAAGCTAGGCTCTGCCCAACCTTATTATGAAAGTAGACATTGTAGAACTTTGTCATATCAAACTGCTAAATTACGAGTATAAACTCTTCTGCCAAATTTACTAATGATGAAGTTCTTTCTTATGGAAACAGGTTAACCATTTTATTTATATACATATACACATATATCTCAGATATATGTACATCTGGGATCTCATCCATAGCTTTAGTAAAGCGTCTCATCACAGAAATTAAAGAGATTCTTAAACCCGTAAGAAAAAAAAGTTTTCTACTGCATTCCTTGGAAAAAAAAACAATAATAAATAGATAATTAAGAAAAAGTAATCAGCAGATTGGTAGCATATGCTGTATTTTCTATCTAAACCTTATTTTATGCTGACGGTTGTAGAAGCAGTACTGCAGCTTTTAAAAATGAAACTACCGTATCTTCTGCTTTCATTAATTCTCACGTTGACACCTCACAGCCACGGCCATTTGCAACAAACACACTTCGGTGCTTTCCAGCATGGGGAAGAAAGATTTCTTCAGGGAAGCTGGTAACACGCTTGAGAACAAATGATTATCAACTTCACCTTTCCAAGGGTTTTAATTACTATTGCCTAATGTAAGTTAGTAATACAGATTCCCTGCTTGTCTCTTCCTATCTAAGGTAAGGTGAGGCAAAGAAAAACACAGCTGTGTGACTGATGGGGTTCCCCTGATAAAGCTTTTATAGCTGTTTAGATCACTTTTGTTTTTCTCTTACAAGTTTATTTTCCTTTTCAAAATAGGATAGTCATTATGTTTGTGTTTTGAAGTTAACTGCACCTTTAGCCTCTAAACACTCACGTCCAAAGCAAAGAGCAATACATCTGCATAAGTGGCAGTTCAACTTTGGTCATCTTTACTTCCTAAATATATCCACCACCTAAATAAAGGCAATGAAGCCTTTATTTAGCTGAAGGTGCTCAGTGAATCTAGCCAGACATTTTCCATTATAACAAGATCAATGCCAAAAACAGCTGATGAGACTGATGTCTCCTGTAAAATACTTATGTTCCAAGAAACTTACAGGGAGCTCAGAGGGGGAAAAAAAAGCAGCATATGAATTGATCTGTCCCAAATCTGCATACCCCAAACCTTTTGTAGATGCTTAGTGATACAGTACCCTGTTGGCATTTGCAGTGAAAAAAAGAAATGACAAATAAGTGAAAAGGAGGACAATAGCCAGGGGAGATGGAAAGTGACACATGGAAAAATATATACCTACTTTCATGGAATAATACAAAGTTTCAGCAAAATAAGCAGGCACACTTCGGATGCACTTCACTGAAAAAGGGCAAAGGATTAAATTACTGACTGTTATTCAACCACAAGGCAATCTTTCACTGGCAAGTTGTGTACTTCTGTATCATTCTCTCCAGCGTGGACAATTAAGTATACAGTTAGCTAGACTGTTCCTCTACTACAACTCTTTGGGTTCTAGAAGTTACAATGGAAAAGAAATATCACAAGCCAAATTCTACTCCCAGTTACAAACCTACTACAGCATTGTATGCGGGATGCCAGGAATTCAACCAAAGGCATAGATAGCACTGTCTCACTTTCCAGTGGTGGTACACACTACTGAACAGAGCACAGTTAGCAACGCCACTGTTCTCACTTTTTCCCACCCCCCCCCCTTCCTTGCCTCCATCTCATAAAGAAGGAGTAAAAAGCTTATTCTCTAAATACAAAAATAGACCCCAGGTGAGTAACTTAAGAAAGAACCATGTTTTCATGCCAAATCCTGTAACAACTACAATTTAAGAAGGCTTGGGAGTAAACAAAAGAAGGCCAGTTCTAGATTTGTTAAGACTGTAATTACCAACTGCCAAAAGCAACTTCTCCAAATCACCAGAGGTTTCACGGTCAATGGTTTCTTCAATTTGAAAGCCAGAAATAGTCATGTATTTGTCAAACACTGGAAAATAGAAAGCATGCTCACAGTCACACATATTGTCTGCATTTTTCCCCAAATCCTCCTCAGTACAGGTTAATGCCATCTGTATCTCACTGTCCACTGCTCAAATGCTGTTGTTCACTCCTTCTTTGCTCTGAAATATTTTAAATACCTATTTCTTACTGGATTGCTATTATACAGCACACTCCTACATCTTGCGAGGAGCAATGTCGTGCACCAGAACATGCTGGGGGCATCCTAACAGGAAAGTAGCTTTGTGGAAAAGGACCTAGGGGTCCTAATAGACCAAGGATTAAGTTGAACATGAGCTAGCAGTGTGCCCTGGCTACAAAGAAAGACAACAGTATCTTAGCTTGCATAAGGAAAGGTTGGAAGAGACGTAGCTGTTCAACTGAGAAACGAGAAGCCTCAAGGGAATCTTATCAATGTGTAAAATGTGTAAAAATACCTAAAGGGGAGGTGCACAGAAGATAGAGCCAGGTTCTTCTCAGTGGCACCCAGTGATAGCACAAGAGGCAAGGGGAACAAATTAGAACACAGGCGGTTCCATCTAAACACCGAGAAATACTTTTCCATTGTGCGGGTGCTGGAGTACTGGCACAGGGAGGCTGTGGAGTCTCCTTGGAGATCTTCAGAAGTCACCCAGACAGGGACCTCAGCAGCCTGCTCCAGATGGCCCTGCTTGAGCATGGGTTTAGACAAGATAACCTCCAGCAGACCCTTCCAATCTCAGTCATACTGGGATTCTGTGAACATACCCAGTGAGTCTGCAGAAAGAGGGAAGATGACAAACTGAAGGAAGCCCTAAATTTTTTTCCCAGGGCAATGCTATCATCACGCTGAATCCGAGACCTTTTCTATGCTGGGCTACTACATCCACTTAGCTTCACCCAAGCTGTCCTGTTGGCAGTCTGTTCTGCACTCAAAGAAAACTGCTGTCTTATCAGTAGTTATAAAATATTATATTCCCATCATGTTAGGTAATGTTGGATACATCAAAACAAACTTTAGGATTACTTTACTGCCAACAGCAGTTAAAAAAAATTAAAATAAAATTGCAAATAAAATTAGCTTTGAAAATCCAAAGAATCCAAGATAAAGGGAAAACAAAGACTGGAGAACCAAAGAAAAACTTACTGGTCATTAATTCCAGAAGCCTAAGCAGCTTGGTAAAGCAGACTTACAAACAGGTGAGGAGCAGGAAAAAAATTATTGCTTATTTATTAAGAGCCAATAAAACACACACCTAGGAAATGGTTGATTGTTTCAGGTTATGGTGACTCATAACAGGCTCTTATCGTCGCTTTATTGCCATGACCTCTTTCAAAAGTAAACGTAAACATGCATCCAGCAAGAAGCATTCCAGCTGCCCCTCAGATCTACTGCACCACTCCCTCAAGCAGCAGATCAGCTCTGCTTCTTGCTATGGGAGAAGAAAATTGTAGGAGACAAAAATTGAAAAACAAATACTAAAAAGAGGGGGGAAGTGAATAAAGGTTGCTGGACCTCACCAATGCAGTACCAGAAACAGCTACCACTTTTACCATCGTCAGGGTAATGCCAGGACTTCAGTCAGAAGTTTTCAGCCATACATAAACCATACCACCTACCCCTCCTTAAATGAGAAACACTTCGAGTTCCCAAGATGGTGATGAATGTTTCTTCATCTGTTCCCCATTTCAGCTCCCCAGCTCTAAACAAGACCTGTTGTAAATTGAAGAGAACAGAACAGCAGAATTTGTTATGCATTCACACATCCTGTTGAAAAGTTCCATTTGTCTTACTCTAAGGAGCATTATACTTACCAATCAGCAATGGCTGGAGGGAAAAAAATGAGATAAAATACTGAAGTGACTTTGGAAACAAATAAATGATGAATTCTGAAATTGACTGTGAAAGCATTTACATGAGTAATACTGCTTAAGGCCCTAAAATTGAATGTGTGCACAGTCCCTTTCATAAACCCCAAGTTTTCTGAAGCTGTCCTCATCTAAGAGATAAAATCCATTCCTAATATTGTGTTTTCTCTTCCCTTTCTCAAATCAAACCGGCAAAACTTCATTATAAGATGACTCATCTCAATGGGACAACTATGTTTACTTGGCTCAGGAGTTTTCCAAAATAGAGGGGCCAAAATGGATTCAAAAGCTCTCAGAAACAGTATTCGAGAGATGCTAAACTCTTAACCAATATAAAATTACATTGGTAACAGATTTTAATTGTGTTAGAGCACAGAGATTGCTCTTCACCTAAGTCTGGATGCTATTAGCAGACTATAGTAAAGTGGAATGTTTTTAGAAATTCAAATGAGCAACAGAAAAAGAAAAAAAGAAAAAAAGAAAAAAAAATCAGAAAAAGAAATTAATTCTTTTGTCTCAAACTCAAAAGCCTTTCTCCAAATTGTGTGCTAAACTGGATGCAAGGAAAAAGGTTCTGCATATCAGAGTACACAATGCTTTTTTCCTCCCTCCTCAATGGGGCAAACAGTTATCACCTGTACTAAGGCCATCAAATATCTCCTAGAAAAACCCACAGAACCACATCTGATCCTTAGCCATGCTGTATGCCAACCATCTGCTCATATACTAAAAGCTGAATGTGACATTATGAATTTCCTATTTCTCTTTGTGCCACAATCCTATTCAAAGTGCATTTGTGACTGCTGAATGCTGTTTTTAAACTGATACAGAGTGCAAAAGGGTGGGGGAAAAAGGGGCTATTCAAGCACTGCAAGGATATCCAGTTGAAACTAATACATGTTAAGCCCTTTATCCGGTAGCAAACGCGAAGTCTCACTACAGCATTTTGAAAGTCCAAAAATACATTTGTTTGGAGGTACTGGAAGTTGAGTGGCATTTTATGTTAGCTCTCATTGTTGCTAACAACTAGACGGTGTTCCCCTGCCTCACATTCCCATGGAGTAAAGACACTGTTACAAATGTCAAAGTTCTAGAAATAATGTCTTATAGCTGAAGCATACTCATCAAGCCTGATTTCACAGGCTTCTCTAAATGTTTTCTTGATTACAAGTAATGGATCTCAATACATTCTCCCATCACGATGCACAAATTAAAAATTCCTTCCCCTGAGTTGAGTCAGCAATGGGTTTAATAGCTATCCCAAGAAGTACTCTGAATAATGGTTCAAATACCCATTAAATCAGAGCAGAGTCCAACAACCAGGGATATGTCCTCTCATTTACGACGAAACTGAAAACAGGTGATAAGTCAGGTGCTACTCCTATTAATCTCATCGTTGCCAGGAACTTCTTACAACTGCACTACTAAGTTTTCACGTGCTTTACTACTGCACAATACTCAAAATGTGCCTCAACTGCATAGTTTAAAAAAAACAATATAAAACGTCTTCCAAAAAGTTAAACTTTCTCCTCTAAGGATTCTCAGAAAAAAACTTAATAGTTCCCTACATATTCATAGCATCTCAAGTGCCATTTGCCTGACCACTTCTAATTAAATTATGCTTTTCATTTTGTCTGAGATCACTGAAAATTACCACTGAATTAAAAAAGTTGCACTCAAATATTTCATATCCTTCCCAGAATGTCACAGTAATCAATGGAAACATCTGGAAGCCAGAAACAGTCTTGCATTTGCAGTCACAAATTTCAGTTCTGACCATCTGTACCTGGCAATAATCATTAGAAAATGCTCTGAATCTATTCCAGCTACATTAGCTGTTGAACACAAAGATGTCATTAGGAGAAGTGTGACAGAGCACCACCCTGTATGGGTCCCAGCTCAAGCCAAATGCACATGGCAGACCACAAAGGACACCTTAAAAAAGGAGGAATTTTTCTATATTTAGGTATGGTGCCTCCTAAATTTAGACAGCCAAAAAGAGGCATCTATCTAACGAGGACTGCGGCTCATGACTTTCTTAAGCTACATAAAGCGGCTAAAGATAAAACTGACACAGTTTCATGAAAGAGTCAGTTTAGTGATTTAAATATTTGCTTCACTAATTGCCAGACTCTGGTTGGCCCCATACAAATTTTAACAGAAGAAGAAAGATGCTTTCTGATTTTACATTACAAAGGACAGGCCCGCGCCATGAAGATATTTTGCCAGTGTCTCTATGCATCTTGCTCTACTATCAAAAGAATGTTTAATTGATCTGATACGCTGCTTTTCCTCCTCGTCATCTTGAACAATCCATATATTTTCTTCCATCTTAGTGGACAATTTATGAAAGGAAGTCTGTAACCCAGAGCTATTTAAAACTGTTGAGAAGAAACATGCCTTAAATTCATTCTGTACCCCTGTCGCTGAAATAGTGCCCATACCTACAACAAAGCCAACAGAAACTAGCAAAAGATTTCTTCAAGGATATTGCTTACTGCCAGTATTCCTCTTCCTGCCTACAGCACAATTTAATGATCAGCAATCCAGTCAAGGAACATACTCGCAAATGGCAACAGGTGTGTACCTATGAACTCTATACAGAAAAAATACTGGATTGCCATTTTGTTACAGTAGCATAGGGTATTCGGAATACTTTCTCTTTTTATTGCTTTAGCCTCCCTGGAGGCATCCTTCACTGATTAGCATTACCATTTCCCCATGACAAGGACATAACACTTGATATATCAAGGACTGAATTTAGAGAAGGCCCAAATTGAGCATTAAAGAATAAACTGTTAACACATCTGAGTGTTCCAGCAGTGGGGTCTCAGCATCACAAAGCCTCAGCAATCACAATTCTCTCTTCTAGTGACTTAATCACCAAAACAAGTCATACTTTACAGTGAAACACAAAAATTTTGATCCCAACATTCCAGTTTTTTCACTTCTTTCCTCTAGAAAACATAAAATCACAGCAAAATGTATTAAAAAAAAAACCAGCACAGAATCCTAAAAAAAAAAAAATCTCCGACGTTTAAACTATATTTGCGTAGGGTCTTTACAAGAGAACTGGTAGAAATGCTCCCTCCTCCCCTCAAAAGAGTCATTCACCCACCTGAGCATCCTTCTCAACAAGAGCCTCGTCAACTCTGCCATCAGGATCTCTATTTGCCTAAAGAACAATTTTACAAGCTGTTAAACTGACAGGTGGATCAAAAGCCAAACTGTTACATTAAGCCTATAAAAGTTATTACGAGAAGTCAATCCGTAATGTACCTTCTTCAAAATCAACTTCACTTCTCCCTTCTGCTTGCCTTATTACCTTCAAAAACCTACACAGCAGACATTCTGCTGTATCCATACCATAAAAACCACAGAAGCTTTTCAAGCCAGAGTTGTAGAAATGGCCTGTAACAGAGCTCAAGGTTGTATGTTCAGAGGAACTCAGTTTCAGTACCAATCCTGCCTATCATTTGGCCTATGAACCCTACTCAGTAAGCAGAAAACAACTAGCACACATCAGACATCAAAACAGAAAGAAAAATCATACACACATGCATGCGCATAAAGAGATACACACCTGCAGCAGGACCACCAGCAGTCTCTGAAAATGGCCTGATGTCTCTCCTGTGATCTTATCCTCCAAG
Source organism: Bambusicola thoracicus (assembly GCA_002909625.1). Lineage (NCBI taxonomy): Eukaryota > Metazoa > Chordata > Aves > Galliformes > Phasianidae > Bambusicola > Bambusicola thoracicus. The sequence continues at coordinate 14,466 of PPHD01014151.1, forward strand.
TTGGCTTCATACTCTGCAAAAGAGCAATACTCATTCACCACCTTACAGACTTCCTCACTATTTTGATGAGGAAACAAGGAAAAGTAGAAAGAGAATTTGACTCCCAACTTATGGAATCATGCATCAGAAACAGCTTTAACAACTGGACACGTTCTGCCTTATAACCTAACACTATTGTAAAAGGATAAAAAGATAGCATTTGACACCTATTATCAGCAGATTGCTAAAAATATTTTGAAATACAGGGTTACACACACAGGCTCAGCTCTTCAAGGAACTAAAGACCATACAGATCTGGAGTTATACTGAAATATGGCAGTCTATTCAACAAGTGTAAGCCCAGAAAAATCTTTTTGTCCTTGAAAACTCTGTTTTACCCTACACTTTATTAAAACATGAGAATTTCTTCTGTGCTGGGAACCAGGACAGATATAACATGCTGAATTAAATGCTGCCTTAGGAAGATAAACCCCTCCAGTCATTGGGTGAATGCACGTACTCTTGTGGACAACCAAAAAGCTGGACCTGCTTTAATATAAATGCTTTTTAACAAAATAATAACTTAAAAAAAAAAAAGGGGAAAAAAAACCAACTGATACCAGGTTTCTAATTTTCAAACAGAAATCTCTGGGTGGAACAAAGAATTCATTCAGATGTATTTCTAAGTACAGTGCACAAAAGACCTTGCATGTCCTAGCCATAGGCCCAAAATAAAAAGCATTTTTTGTTTACAGCCCAAACACTAGTTCCTAGCAATATGAAGTTTCCCAGCTCAGCAGAACAAAATTCCACTTGCTGCACGCATGCCTCCATTCACAGATAGGTCTTGTTTGAAATATATGTTAAAATCATATTGAAAGACGTGATAGGAGAACCCAGAACTTTATTTTATACTGAATTTTACCTTGCATATAAACCTGTTTAATATTCTGCACTTCAGCAGGTGTTCTGGAGGCAAGAATTTCAGTCAACACTTTCTCATTGGTTCCTGCTCCCTAGGGTGCAAGTAGAAACAGTTGATTTGATAACAACAGGAAAACAACTATTCCCTTTGACAATCAAAAGGCAAGCATTACTTCATACACTTGGACCAAACAGAGAATTTTTTTCTTATTATTATATCACATACTGGGAGTAGAGAGGTGGGAGTTTTTTATTTCAATTCTGGAATGATTATATGCAAAACCAACCCAATACTTAGAAAAGCTCACTGCTGCAGGATTCAGATGAGCCCTCCATGTTCAAATACACCCAGACATCTCCGTTCTTTACTGTCACAGTCAATGACATGAAGGCAACTGAATGGTTTCTATCTTAGCTGTAGTTCATGTGCTGTCATTGATCTTTACCCTTCTATCAGTTGTGCTGTGTTTAATCCTTGCCCCTTTTCCACCACAAATAAGCACATTTTACAACAGAATTGTAAACTGAGACCCTCAAATAGTTGCTGCTCTCTCATTACACGTAGCCACAACAGGAACTCCTCACTTTCCCAAGGATAAAATTTACAAAAGCCGAAGAAGTATCTTGTTACCACGTGTCTGAGTCTGCTTTGCCTGTAAGAAAAGCCACTGCTGTTTATGTTTGAAAAGGAGTGGCTTCAGAAAAGCAACACTTGATTACAATACTGTGTTTTTTTATTTATTGCAGCATATTATTTATAGTTCTTCCTAGAATTTAAAAAGAACTTTATCAGCTTTTCCTTTACCAACTGAATGTTTATTCCAATACACAAAAAAACACCAACAAAAATTTTATAAAACATATTCAGTCCTTTCCCTCTTACCTTGATTGCATGCTTCAGTGCATGAGCATCAAAAATGCGTGCTGGTCTCATCAGAGATACCATCAATGTTTCAAACTTGCCAGTAAGTTCTGATTTCAGGTCATCCACAAGATCCTAGTGCAGAACAAAAGTACTGTAATGAATAATGACTAAAGACTTCAAATGGACACCACACGTGCCTGCAAGTTAGAAGACTCTGGAGATGCATCGAAAAAGACACAGGATAGGGTTATTTTTGTTTTAACTGGTACATGAGCTAACAAATGTAACCAGATAAAGAGGAAAAAAAAAGATGCTTGTGCACTTGGAAAACCTGAATCACAGAATCATAGAATCCTTAGTGTTGAAAAGGACCTCTAAAGGTCATCTAGTCCAACTCTCCTGCAATGAACAGTGACATCCACAGCTCAATCAGGCTGCCCAGAGCCCTGCCCAGACTGGCCTTGAATGTCTCCAGGGACGGAGCAGCCATCGTATCTCTGGGAAACCTGTTCCAGTGTCCCATCACCCTCACTGTAAAAGACTTTTTCCTTATATCCAACCTAAGTCTACCCTATTTAAGTTTAAAACCATTTCCCCTTGTTTTCTCACCATAGACCCTGCTAAAGAGTCTGTCCACTTCTTTCTTACGGCCCCCC
>PPHD01014152.1:0-16888 GCA_002909625.1 Bambusicola thoracicus
TTCATCTCTTTGTGCACATATCAGTGCTATTGGGATGGATTTATATTCTGAAAATGTGGATTAGTAGTCATTCAGTAGGCCAACTTAAGTATCTGTAAAAACTGTGATGGATTTTTTTCTTTTTTTTTTTTTTTTTAAATACTTCCTTACATTCAGAAATATCACACGGGATTATCACCTCAGAGACATATAAGAATTATGTACCAATCAGATTAATATGAGATATCAAAGTAGATGTTCACTCAGCACAAAGTTCAGAAGTTTCACATACAATAACTAGAGCTTTCCCATTCTTTTTTTTTTTTTCTTACCTGCTCAATGTAATTGATGAGGGAGTTCTTGTTGTCCTCCCAATAGCCCTTCAGAGTTTCTTCAGGTGGGAATTTTTCACAGCTAAGCTCCACTGTGATTTCAAAGCAGTTGCTGCTGAGGTAATTGAAATCCTGCATTCCTACAAAGCCAGAAAAGAGTTATGGATGGATTTTGCGTTGTTCCAAAGTAATAGGAGCAAAGAGGGACATGTGAGATGCTGAACATATTAAGAAAATAATAGCTATAAATACAATTGGTACAGTTCTATCTAATCAACTTAGTTCTGAATTGAATGACGTTCCAACAGAGAAACTAACAAAACACTTAATCCCCCAAAACACTTCCCCACAGGGAAAGTTTAGAAAAGATTTGACTCTGACATTGCACCTGACCTGCATGCTCCTATCTGACATGTGTTTTTCAGTTGCTGGCATAAAAATAACTTTTTTTTCCCCCTCACTGGGAACTTAAAATCATTTCCAATTAGATCCCAAATGTTTCCTGATGGAAATAAAAGGTGACCATTTTGTAATCCAAAAAGAATGACAATTAACTGTAGAGCAAATTAAACACGATAAAATGACTTTGAAAGAAAGACTGACAAATACTGGTCAAAAACGTAATACATTTCCTGAAAATGTAGTATTTCAACTCAGTAACATTTCACTTGAAATAGCATCTGTTTTCTGAAGAATATTCTGAGTTTGGTCAAGCTTTTGTGCACAGATTCCAAATATATATGATTCCCCACAAGGAAAATAAAGAAAAACAGACATCCTACTAATTTTTTCTACGTATAGTATTTTTTCCACAGGGATAACGCAATGCCTTTGAAAGAGAAACACTGGACAGATTTCAATTAATTAAGAGAAACCTCAGTATTAATGTAGCTTTAACTATATGAATTTAAAAATATATACAATAGCATCATCAACAGGTGTAAAAACCTGGTCAGAATGGCATATTCTTTTGCATTTCTGAGCTACTCCTCTCTCTGCAATGGGAATATTGGCTATTGCAAATCAGTCAACAGATAACCAAGACAGTTCCAGCTTTGTAAGTAGATCAAGAGCTGGAGAGAGAATATGTCTGTCCTTAGGAAGGTTACAAGCACATTCTTTGCAGATGCTGATAACAACTAAGCTCTTGCTTTCCCAGTCTAGATAGCTAACAGAGTCAGTGGGCTCTCAAATGAAAGGCTGAAAAGAGAAAGGTTACCAAGCATTTTGAGCATCTCCATAGATGCTCAAATCTATTTCATTCAGCCCTGTCTTGATCCACATGAGCTATGTAGGAGACCTAATATGATATCTTTACTATAGCACAGGCACTATGCACTGCAATGTCCAGAGAGCTGATGTCATATCCAAAAGAGAACACCGAAGGCAGTGAACAGGATGAGTCAGGCAGGATTTTGCCAACACGTATGGATGAAGAGTCTATTTTCTGCCAATCAGGCAATAGACTTTTAACTACTGATAGGAATGTTCAGACTCATTAAAAAAAAAAAGAAAAAAAAAGTTTTCTGTTTAGCTGGCTGAAAAATGAGGACACAGAAGGCAAGAGGTCTTCCTGAGAGGGACAGCTCTGATATCCCACCACACAGAACATGTGATGGATCATCCACCTGTACACAGCAAGAGAGCCAGCAGAGTCATGAGTCACCCTGACAGCAGTGCTGACTGCCAGGCAACTGTTCCAGACAGCAGATAATGCTGTTTTTCTTGATTCTTGCATTTCTTCTACAGGAAAGAAAGAAATCATGAAGAGAATAACATGGTGCCAAAGAGCACAACATAATTTTACTGTGACGCCAACAACCCTTGAACACTGCTGCACCAATACTCAGGAATTTTCTCCCTCTCCACCTCCCAAAGCAAGGTGGCACCAGGGATGCCTTAACATCCTAAAGACAGAATTAAGAAGGAACATAGTTCTGGTTTTGTGCAAAACAGTCATACCTCATAGTTTGTTTCCTGGCTCTTGGCCTGGCCTCCTGAAAAAAGTTCTGTCTACACCACTGATATACAGGTGATGATCTGAATTTCTGGCATAGAAAATGGCTTGAAGATAATCTGGATTTGAACTATGGCCTACTACATCCACAGATTGCTTGCACTGCACTCTACCTACCTGTTCAGTACGGTAATCAAGTGCAACACCTAATAAATCAATACATTTCTAAAGATTTATTCAACCCTGTAGCAACTTTGATATCACTGCCCAAGCTTCTAACTGCCCTATTCTCATTGTTATCCACACAGGATATATCAGAGGTATCCACATCATCACGTCTTAAAGTCTCTCATTTTAACCAAAAAAAAGTGGAGTGTGGTATGCCATTGGCATCCAGGCATCAGAATTACCTACACTTTGAATTAAAAGCTGTATCAGACAGCTGGTTGAACTTCCACACATGCAAAGCCAGTAACCTCCAGCAAGACAGGATAGAGCCTGGAGAACACGTGCCTTCTACATGTGCTTATAAAACCCCTAAGAAATGTTCCTTAGTATTGCTTTCAAAGCTGATAGCACGAAAGGTAATTGAAGTTAGGTGTGAACGAACAGAGTGCCCAGAGTGATTTAAGATTATCTGAAAACAGAAAGATGCTTAAACAATAGCATACAAGCACAGCAGTGGAAGCTGCATTGAAATGCTATTTTCATAATGGCATTAGGATCTGATTAGATTCTGGTGACACTGTAATGACAGAGCAAGCAGAATATATGCATATGGCTAGTTAGTAATTCATTACTATCTGTTCCTCTCATTTATATTTCCAAATAGATATTCCACACAAAAGGCACATTAAAAAAACATTATTGGTGCTGAAAAGCTATGCACTCAATAGCAAAGGAAATTCCAAAATTATTAAATCATTAATTACAAGGTGATGGAATGAAGACCAGCATTTAAAAAAACTTTTTTATGTACAAGGTTTTTTTTCTTGTGGCCTGATGTGTCCTTTTCCCTACAGGATTACAAATTGGTTTTCAATAGCTTATACCACTGCTAACTTTGAGCATACTACCATATGGATAGCATAATGTCACCAATACAACAGATGTCTTCACTGCCATTTTCTGTCTTCTGACAGAGCTTTCCAGACTAAAGGAATAAAATTCCAATAAAATTTTAACTTGAACTAAATAATGTTTAGTTATTTTCCTTAGCCCTAGATGTAGAAAGAACTCTTTTCATTGAACTCCTTTTGTGGTTTTTTTTTGTTGCTTTTCTTCTAAGTCACTCTGTTGCTCTTATTAGCATGAGGGTCTTGGTCAACAGTCACAGCTTGCCAGCTGACTCTTACACTTGGAAAAAAAAACAGTAACAAAAAACAAATTCATGCTGTATGGTCCACAGTTATCTCCACTGTCATCTCTCCATTTTTTGTTAGTTGTATCATATTAAGATCATCAATTCTGGTTAGAACTAGGATTCCTTTATCTTGCTTTTGTACAGATATATGGGAAAAAAAAAAAAAAAAAAAAAAGGGCTCTCTTGGCCAATTTTCAGTCTAATTTAAAATAAGATCCAAAAGAAGGAATTAATTCAAGCTTTCCAACAAGTTTTTCCAATGGAAAACTGTTTCTTTGCCATGTGCAATTTAGTCAGAATGAAAGCAGTGCATCAAAACAATGGAAAGATAGCATTTTACTAAGGAAAAAAAAAAAAAGGCTAGAAGTTAAATATGTCCACATTTTCATAGCTAATATTCAATACTTCACCAAGTTATTTTTGGATTGAACTGAAACAATTATATCAAATTAGACAGTTAAATCTTTCAATATTTTGTTCTTTTTTATTTTTTTCCAAATCACGCAAATTCTGTTTTATCAAATCGAAGTCTGTGGAAACCTTCACACAAAGGGAAACTTCTGCTTTTCAACAATATTCAGAAATGCCAAAATTTTACCCCAGTCTCTGGTGCTGCTGTGGTACCAGAGCAGTGATATTCAAGCCTGAGGGAATGAGTTTCCAGAGTGAAAACTCAAGCTTGAAAGAACCACCTGAATCAGCCATGGGTCTCACCTCCTGGGACACTGTACCATGCACCACCATTTGTCGTTCCATCCACAAAGCTGCTGTCATCGTCATTTTTACGACATGGTGGTCTGTTTGGATCAGACATGGCAGGGTTTAAAGAAGAGTAACTGCGAGCCAGGCTTTGAAAAATAGCATCATCAGGGCAGGAGCTGTATTCATGAGCACTGCCTGGGGAGAAAAGAAGGTCCAGGAACAAAAATTATCAAAAACACAGAGTCATACAAGCTGGGGTCAAACCTGAGGTTACCCACATCGCACACCAGGATGGTGCTTGGAAATTCTCTGTATGCCACTAAGTGTTCTATAGCAGTATCAACTAACACTGTGTTATTTGACTCACACTAACATTTCTCCAGTCCTTAATCAATGGTCTGTACCAGGCTGCCCTGTTACTGAGTATTCATCTCAACCGTAATATTTATTAAAATATTCATTCCAATGCGCACCAAAAAATCTAAGGCATTCTAGGCTTTCAATTTTATTTTTATTTTTTTTCTTAAGAAAATAGAACATAGAAAAATGTTTCTACTTAATAAGTTTTACAGCCTGGTATTCCAAGAATTTGCGATTAAACTATTGGAGAGTAGACTGAAGAAAGTCAGTCACCAACAGTACCATCACATCACAATCATTTCAGTGATGCGTATAATCTATAGTGGCAGAAACAACTGTGTGCTAAATGGTAACATCTCTACCACAAACTGATCCTTGCTTATAGATGATCAATACTGATGAAGTGGAAACAATAATTGCTGTTTTTATTAGCATAATATTGCTTTCAGAAATTCTCTTTATAAAGGTGCAAGTAGAGAAATCTTAGATCATACAGACAGTCTAGACACATCTCTCTAGCTTCACTTAGCAGGGTACAAATGGTCCCAGCTAATTTAAGACCTAGGATGCCTTTATTAAATGAGGGATCATGATTCCCTCAGGCATTACATCACCTTTGTGATGTAACTAGCAAAACAAGATACCTGTCTTCAAAACTTGACAACGTGGTCATACAGTGACTAGTTTTAAACAAATTATTAGTTAATGAATAATAATTAATGAATAATAAGTCATTACTGTTGTGCAATGATGTCTACAAAGTAGATCTCAGGTAGTACTGATGTAAACATACAGTAACATAATAAAGAGCATTAAATAATACTTTAATAATAAATACGGGGAAAAAAAGTAAAGAATAAGTATTTCTATTTCCTCATATCTACATACCACTCCGAGTCTCATCATAAGGGTAGTTTGCAACAAGGTCTCCTCCATGAAGATTGGCAGAGAGCACAAATGGAATATCCATAATCCAGTGAATGACACCTTTCGTTTCAGGAGCAAGCTTTAAGAAAACAGCATTACCAGCAGTTAAAAATTGATTATTCAGCGCAGAGACTCAGTTACTTGCATATACTTTGCTTAGTCATTATCATATATGTTGTGAAATCATTTAAATGAAGAAAGTTGAATCAGTCTTTTACATCAGAATTTGGGTAGATTCATATCAGCCTTAAATCTGGTGTAAATTAGATCAGAATGAGGAAACAGATAAGGCTATCTCAGTATTATTTTTCATCATATTATGACTATATCTAATCTAAAACTAAAATATAAAATAATAATTCAAAGTATAAGTTGGTTGGACATAGTCCAGTTCTGCACATTGAAAGTAAAATTACTTCATTTAATAATTTGAATCTGAAGATAGAAAATGGCCATTAAGGCCATCAGATGAATAATAATAAAAAAAAAGAATCACAAAGACTGCACACACAGCTCCAAGGGTTGGCTGTATATCTGCTTATGCAAAATGGAAGAGAGAGGCATGCAAGCAACTTGCTCTACAGCCTCTGCTTACCTTGGGATTCTGGTCCACAGCCTTCTTCATGTTTTTCAGGAGGTGATTGTTTGGGCCACCTTCCTTCTCATTAATATAGACTATTCTATCCAGATCAGGGAAATTTCGGTTTAGATCTATCCCCTGGGCATTACTTCGACCAACAAACCAGTCTTTAAGTTCACCAGGCTAAATGAGGGAAAGAAACAGAAAGAGAAGGGAGCTTGGCAAACTCAGGAGCCAAGTATCAGCGAGTATCAGTATTAGCTCCTATGCAGCGGTATGGTACATATTATGGTACATTTACCAATGTAAATTCACATCATGTTCTTACCTCTCCGTTCTCAAGAGTAAGAATGGACCACATGGGAATAAAAGCTAAAATAACCCAAACTGTCTCAGAGGAGGGAATCACTCCCATCATAACAAGTCTGGACTAAAGACAGGCAAAACTACCATCAGATTTTCCAGTGCCCATCCAGTTTGTGCTTGTTGAGGACCTGGCTACTCCCCATTTTCCCCCAGGCCTCATGTGCATGCTTTTGACTTACAGACCTCACTTCTAAGAGCCTCTGAGCAGCTGCGAGTGTAGCCATCAGCTGCAAGGCACATTTGTACTTCCTTCACAGTTCTAAATGGCTTCAGGACAAAGACGGACATTAATCTTTATTTCTCTTGAGAATTTTATTTTTGTGGTAGCTGCCAGCTTCATCTGCTGCAATGGTGGCACCAAACAAAGATACAGAGAAAGTTCTGCAGAATCTTTCAGCTGCTCCTTCACATGAGATGTGATTTTGCATTAAGGAAATGCTTTCAGCATGCATAGTTTTCCTCAGCTCGTCTCTCTAAGCTTTCAGTGCTCTGTGAAATAGGTTTAGGTAGATTTTTGCTTTTAGTCTTGGGATATATTAAATGTAGTATCACACACTGTGCATAAAGACGCTGCTAAATCAGAACTAAAAGCACTAAAAGAAACTGCACTGCAAATCATTGGTCATTTTAAAACAAGCCTTGTAAAAGCAAATGTACATTGGCTAAAAAGTTTCAAATTATCCTATTACAGAATCTCTACAGAGTGAGGTTTCAATCAAGTGAAATACTGCACCAATTTAAGGACAACTCCTGCTTTATTACCACTAGAGGGAGACATCCTCTTGGACATGGCTTAAAAGGTCTCAGGTTTTTAAAAGACCTCCTAATAAGCTGTTGTCTGAAGAGCTTAACAGAGTATAACTTACTTAACCATCAATAAATAGTCGTATTAAAACAGTCTATATTTATATATTTAAATATATAGAGAAATCAATATGACTTGTAGAACAAGAATATTATAGATTTTCTTTAGAATAATAATACACACTAGAAACGCAACGTAACAACATCCTATTTGTTCTCTATTTGCTAACCATGCACTAACACTCTTTATTGAGACTTCACCTTAACTAAATACTAAATTTTCTTGACTAATAGCACTTATCTTAACCTAAGTACCTTATGCCTAAAATGTAGATTGAGTTGTTTTTATTAAAAACATGGCTCACAAAGTTTCCTTGTTTTGAGATCAAGAACAGATAGATGCAAATAATTCACATAAATGTATTTACATTAGAATATTCTTAGACGAAACATCAACTTTCTAATACTTTGGAAACATGTTTTCCTGCAAGTTACCTGTTCAGGAAGCAGTTCAATCAACAAACTCAGATGAAAGAATAAGCATGAACATAAATATCATTACATTTTAAAATGAAGAATACTCATTTAAAACAGAAATGGCTATCCGTGGAAAGCCTGAGCATATCTTCTTTGTTGAAGAGAAGAAGCCTACTGTACTATTAGAAAACAAATTATCCTGTACTGTTCAGTGATCCTCACAGAGATTATATACTTATAAAATAAATTAAGCTGCCATTTTGATCCTCAGGTTGATACAGAATCACAGAATCACCTGAGTAGGAAGGGACCATTAAAGGCCATCTAGTCCAACTCACCTGCAATGAACAGGGACACCTACAGCTACATCAGGTGCTCAGAGTCCTGTCCACCATGACTTCGAAAGGCTCCAGGGACAGGGTATCCCTGGACAACCTGTGCCACTGCCTCACTACCCTTAGGGAAAGAAGCTTTTTCCTTAAAACCAGTCTAGAATACATAGATAGATATTGTAGCTTTACAAACCTGCGATGCTGCCTTCTCAAAGCCATCCGGATTCAAAGATGGCATGATATGGATACGTGTGCTATGGATCAGGTTGATAATAGTTTCATTGCCTTTCTGGTATTCATTACACAAGTACTGAGCCAAGAAGATGAGCAGCTCCCTTCCAACAGCTTCATTCCCATGCATATTCCCAACATATTTAAATTCTGGCTCTCCTGGAAGAGAAAGAAGAAAGAAGAAAATGTCTTAGAGTAGCGCAAAACACTCAGGCACGGACCACATCACAGTACACCAGAAACAACTCTGCTGCTGTGACTATATTTTGTTGCAGCATCCCCAAGAAGCTACAAGCCTCTTTTAGAGAAGTGGATTTAGATTTTAGTTTTTTTCCTAAACTCTGGCTAAACAAATAGTAATCTACATTTGGTTGTTCGCCAAAGGGAGAGAAAGAATACCAGAGGACAATACACTATTTCAAAATAAATGCTAACCACAGCCATTAACACCACTATTGTTGAGATATAATACAATCGATGCATCAGTAACACAAAAAGGTGTCCTAATTTGTGAATACATAAACTGACACTAACAGAGCTTCTTATCTTTAATGTTCTCACCAATATTAGGTTAAGCTTATCCCACTACACATGCATCAAACTGCAATTCTTCTACCAAAATAATGCCAACAAACAGCTGCTGATCCCAGTGATCTGAAAAATCCAAAGCAGTTGCTTCAGATATTCAGCTCAGACTTTATAAAGAAAATACAATGACCTAATTCATGGATCTTTCTTGCTGAACATTCCAAAAAACGTTCCATATATGCATCTATCGTACGAACCATAAATTCTCATGAATCGCATATATTATTGTTTTATATATTCTTTTATGTATTGAACATATACAAGAATGTTTAATTATATATTTAATATCGGCTTTAATATATAGTGTATATTTTTATGTATTCATTTATCTGTGCATGTCCATGTACATGTTTATGTATACAAATATATATTTGTAGGTTCAGTACCCACATAAACATTCCAACATTCCCAAGTTGCACCCTCACGATCCTAGACAAAGAACACAATGGAGAGGTCTGAGGTCTCACAGAGCTATAAAGGATTTACCTTTTGAAGGATCACATCTTAGGCCCTAACTCCAGAGATATTTTAGTATAAATGTAAATATCTGAAGGGGTAACCAGCAGGGAGAGGAAGATGGTGAGGCACCATCTGGAATTCTGCATTCAGGTCTGGGGCTCCCATTACAAGAGGGATTTGGAGCTGCTGCAAATGGGAGCAGAGGAAGGCAACAAAGATGATTAAAGGTCTGAAGCTCTTCTCCTACGGAGATAGGTTGAGGGAGTTGGGCTTGCCTAGTTTGGAAAAGTGAAGGCTCTTGGGAGACCTCATTGCGACTTTCCAGTACTTGAACGGAACTTAAAATCAGGAGGCAGATCAATTCTTTACACGGCCTGGAAGTGACAGAACGAAGCTAAAGGGTCTTAAACTAAGAGCGGAGAATTAGGTTAGGTGTTAGAAAGAAATCCTAAGAAAGAAGGTGGTGAGGCCCTGCCGCGTGCCTGGTGGCACTCAAGGCCAGGTTTGAATGGGATCCTGGGCAGCCTGAGCTGGTGGGTGGCAACCCTGGCCATAGCAAGGAGTTAAAACTAGATGATCTTTAAGGTCCCCTCCAATCTAAGCCATTCTATGACTCTATGATTGCCTCATTATTAGCCGGAAGGATATGCTGGCTATTCTCATTATTTTCCATTTTAGACTTCACCTGTTAGCACAGCTTGAATCAAACCTTCTGCTGACAATATGCTTCAAATAGTCTCAGTAAGCCCTGTGAAAGCCTTTAGCACTATCACAGTGGCAAATTCAAGGCAAGAAGCATTACACAAACAAGGCCTAAATAATTGCTAATCAAGCACACAGCTGTATCTGCTTATGACTCTTCAGTCTGTGCTTGTTAACCTTAATCCACTGATAAGGTCCTAGCAGAGCACTATTAATTCCAGGAGTTCTTTTATTCCAGCTAAGGTAGATAGTACATATCATTTCCTCATGTCTTTTGTCAGTTAGGTTAAAAAACACTTCAGTTCCAACGAAACAGCATCATTTTATCTGATGTGCACAACTCCATTAGTGTGACTAAAACCCTCCATTTCCAGTTTTGGCATTGAGTTCTTATTTACTGTCTCTTCCTATCTGTTAATACCAGGGAATATAAGAGGTCTAATGATCGAGAGTAATCAGGCCATGCACTCAGCCCAACCCTATTAAATCAGATGGATACTATTTAATAAAATGTGCAGCAGTGCATATCACAAATTCTCATAATTAGAACACTCATGCATATGTATATTGCCATATAGCTTATGGAAAAAAATTGTTTTGCAATCTGAGACACAAAAGCTTGTTACCATGGTAAACACAAACACAGCCACAATTGGCATTTGTGGTTTACCCTAGGACACCAGTATGGAAGCCTGAAGGAGAACTCACTTCTGACTCCCGGCATATGCATTATTCACTTGCCTTTCTCTTCCACCTGAATTTTACATAAGTGGTTGAAATGAAGAAATAGAAACAAAGGTTTTCCATACAGTATCACTTTCCCACCCCAATCAAAGAATAGCTAACAGTGTTTATCAAGATTTTTGATAACAAGTACAGTCTAAAGTGAACCCAGAATAAAGTCTCACCAACCAGTATCTTCAGCAGTAATGAAAAATCTCATGTGGGCACAAAAAGCTGAAAGGAGTTGCAAAAGAGGTAGAGTCAATGTAATTACAGAAAGTCTTTGCTATGAAAAGTGATTGAAGATAGCTGGCTGGAGGAATAGCTGCTCTTCCCATTAATCTCTTGTAAGCCATTTAATACAGACCTTAATCACCCTTTATAGGATTCCACAAATGTAATTGCCTCACAGAATTCTTACTTTTTAATGAAAGGACTCTGAAAATCTCAACTGGATTATGAACTTTTTAAGTTTCTCCAAATGAGCAGAAACGCTCCCCTTCCACGGCAGATAATTGGAGGTACCTTTTAGGGAAAAGAGGTATGAAAAGATAATTTTAAAAAAATCTCATTTATTTGACACCCACACGTGCAAGAAAGGAAAATTATTTTAGAGGTTTTCCATGTTCCAAGATACGACAAACACAAAGGAATACATCTGTTGCATGAATATTTAAAATTCTTATTTAGCACTATTAGCTTTCTGACAGCATCTTTATAAAAGACAATCTCTCATTCACAGTAACCACGACAGGTTTTGTGTAACGATGGGAAGATGACATTTATACACACTTATATATAAATTTAGCCCAGATAAAGAAGTTTGTGATAACAAATGAATGGGTGGATAACTACCAACATCTTTCGAGGCAAGTCATAAGAAATTAAATGCAGCAATCAAGTTTATACATATCTGTCTCTCATGACACCTATGCCAGCGCATAATTAAGGCTTTTAGAAAGCTTTTACAACCCTCCTGGATTGATTGCGTGGTACTTTACAACCTGATAAATGTTTGAGGAAAGAGTATTTTGAAACGTCAGGCCTTTCTGGTACCTGACAGACATTGTGGAATGTCACTATTTGCTTCTGCAGTTACTGTCAGGTAATGTCCTCTGCAGCTTCCTAGGAACAGAAGGAATGTTGTTAATATTGGAAAGATTGCCTAATTAAAAGTGACTAACCACTGCCATTTTTAAGTCAACCTGTATTTGTGAAGATAGTAATCTTCTAAGACACAGGAACAAAAAAGTTTAGCACTTACTATGTAGGTCACTCTGGAAGTAATGCCTCCTATAATTTCCATGGAAACCACAGAAGATACAAATAGCACAATAACCCCATTTGATAGAGCACATTCTCCACTACAAAACACTCTTTTTCAACACAGTCACCACCTTTAGCTCTGCATTTTCATCAGTGATGAACAAGAGCCTGCAAGCTGAGCTCATGAAAATCTGTACCAGCAGAGGTGACCCACTGTTGCTATCTGTGCTGCTGAAACACACCACCCGCTGCCTCACTGTGCTCACATCTACTCTTTGGTTTCCATCAGCGTTCAGCAAGCATCAGTGAATGTCAGTAGGTACCAATTTTTCCATATGGAGGAATTCAACAACACATCTTTGTTTCTTATGCACTTCTATGTCAGAAGTCATTTTGTCAGACTGCTTTTCTGCTGCTACCTGTCACACATCTAAAAATGTAACAATATTGGTGGGAAGGCTCAGCTTCTACTGCCATACCACCAACATCTGCCTCTGGTACTGTGGGCCGACAATAAAATAGGAGGCATTATTTTTTGAGTATCCCTTGTATATTTATTTGTGAGGCAAGGTAAAGTCATTCCACTAGTCAGATTCCAATGTCAAGTAGCTAACCTCAAAAAAATAAAGTAGTCTACTCATAGAAGTGCAAGCCATGTGGAAGGAAAAACTAACTACCGGAAATTTTAGGTCCTTAATGAACAGTTTTGCAAATGAGCGTCAAACATCCTTGAAGACTTTTATTTCTGAAGGAAAAGCAGGTAATGTTCCTGAAGTAACAGACATAGTGTTTTCGATTACAGTTGCCTGTCATTTTTAATATGGCAACCAGTAAATTCTTCATGTAGATAAACAGTATGGAAAATCTCAGAACTCCTGCTGGCATTTATTTATCTAAAGGTGATCAAGGAATTTCCTATGCTCCACATCTCTGTTAGTAGTTCAAAGAGAAGTAAGTTCTCTGGAGGGCAACTACAAGGAAAATTAGGGACTGTAACATGAGTTCATTCTTTGAACATAAAAACAGCATGAAAAGAAGAAAATAAACGAGGATGAGATGTAAGAAAGAGTGAAAGAATCAGAAAATTTAGATCTCTATCATTCTGGTAACTAGGCACTTTCAACCTGTCTGAACAGCATTTCAGTAGAAACACTGATCCCTATGACATGTGAAAATGAACAGCACAGGAAGATTGAAAAGCAGGCAGTATTACTTTCTACATCCTTATATAGGCCTTAGGATGTTAGGATGACATTTTCTAAGTAGTAGTGTTGATTTAACGCTGCCGAAGGACAAACTTCTGGGGGTTTCACAGCTGGTTTACAGGAAAGCATAAACGGGTCAACACCTATGGCTTTTAAAAATTCCAACATCTGATATTCCTGCCATTAGCTACGGCAAAATACACTGGGAACAAAACAATAAGAAAACATACTCAAAGAACTTTTTGCAAGCTCTTGCTTTAAAAAAATGCATGTATTTTTCACAGCCATAACTCAAGACTGGTTTCAAACTGCTTCTGGAAATCTCTGCAACTCTTTGAGCACTATGCATTCTGTATATTAGGTATGGAAGGGAAATTCTCCAGGCATTACCTCATGCTGAAGCTGGTTATTTCCACCATAAGGGTTCTGCGTGACGAGATGCCTTCCTTGTGCTTCCAACAGCCCACTCTCCCTGCTGTCACTACAGGACGTGGCACAGCCACCCACAAGCAGCAGGCACAGCATTTGCTCTGCTTCTGCAGACCCCATCACAGCTCCCTCCTGGTGCATTCCTCTGCCATATTTATGCTGCAGTTGCACAGCACAGCATTAACTGAGGTACCTCTGTGGTAAATCCCATGTGATGCAGCACAGAGTAGAATAAGAATAAGGCTTTCTGCCTAATACTTGTTTGCACGGTAATCTGTAATAGAATTGATGATTATTCTTTAAATCATAACTAATTAAACTTACTTACTGAATCAAAATCCTTTATGTAATAAGAAATCCTAAAGTATAACACACACAAAGCCCTGATTTTGTATAAATGTATTAAATGACACTCTTAAATTCAAAGCAGATTAGAAAAATATTGGAAGTTTAGAAGTAGCAAATACACATCTATACATACAGCCAGATTCACCAGACTGGTTTTGCATTATGTTGCATTTCACGTGCTCTTGGATAAACAAACAGGTCTTCGCATTTATAGGATTCACTGCTTCATTGTGATAGCAGGTACGGTTAGCTAAGCACGGAAGATGAGCTTAATAAGAAAACTAAATATTAAATGGACAGTCCTAAGCCATCCCTACCAGTTACTAGCTGTGTATGGGATATGTTCAATGGTCTCACTGCTAGGGGGAAAAAAAAAAAGAAAAAAAAAAAAAGAAGCACAAAACAAAACAGGCCCTGGAGCTCTTTCTGAAGGATGGTGGCAGCACATGGATGACACAAATGATTCTCCATCTATGATGCTGGTTGTGGGATGCAGCACTTTCAGTTCAGCTCTCTACTGTGCTCAGTAAAAAGAGTGAACTCCACTTAAAATAACATGCAACCATGCACATTTTCATTTCAAAGACTTTCCCTGTAACCCTCTAGTTTTAGTTGGCACATACTGCAAAGATACTTTTTTAATCCGTCAACACATCATCAAAATAGATCTTTTAATGAAGAGAAGGTTAATATATAATTCAGGTACACCCTTATGGACAGCTCCTCACCAAGCTCATTTGACAAGTTTTCTTCTGTAAACTACAGCATCAGTTTTTTCACTTCAGCCACAGAAGTTGTTGCCAATCATCGTGGCACTTCAAAAGGACAGAGCTCATCTATCCACTTCATTGTTTTTGTAGGCAATAAGTACATAGGAAATTTCAAAGCTAAACTAGTTCAAATGGCTGCTGCCAGCAGGAGACATGTTTGGAACTTTGTGATCTACTTTTCCTCATCCTGAATTTCTGAAGAAATAAAAGATAGAGAGAGCCCATTTATATCCAGATCTCAGGCTCTAAAGTCAAAGAGGAAGGCAGAAATGCTGGACAGGAAAGGAAAAGGAAAAGGAAAAGGAAAAGAACAACAGCAGTTCTCTTTCTGTACTGGAAACAAATAAAGGAAAATTCACTGGGAAGACAAACAGATCGACACGCAGCTAGTAGCAAACCCCCTTCTACCTGCCTTAGACTTTCTCCTTTAATGTCAAGGAAGCTTTCTAAGGCATCATAGTGGCACTTGTTACTCCACTGAGGCTGCACACACTGGACAGATCTTTCTCACGGGTGATTCAAACATAACTATTCCACCACCATACACTATCACAAAGTGACAAAGTGTGAAAAGAACTGTAGGTTGCAGATTTGTGATTCAGATAGATGATGCTGAAGTCGGTCATTAGTAACAGATGGAGAGGGATAAGACGTCCCCATAAATATTCACCTGTCACAAGTCCCTCGTGTAGACAACATGTTACACAGTGAGAGTAGCTTTTGTATTGACTTATTTATTTAGTTTCCCATGTCTAGATGAGCTCTGATATTCACCAATGTTTGTCTCATAACTACAGAATCACAGAATGGCTTAGGTTGGATGGGACCTTGAAGTCCACCCAGCTCCAACTCCTTACCATGGCCAGTGTTCACCAGACTGGGCTGCCCAGGTCCCCATCCAATCTGGGCTTGAATGCCTCCAAGAATGGAGCACCCACGCTTCCCTGGGCAGAGAGTGAGGGAGTCTTTACTGGCCAGGGAGTTTAAAGAAAGAGTTATAAAGTGCCCTTTTAAAATAAATTGCACTAATAAAGAAATAGTCAAACAGCAAAAGCTAATCATGTTGTTACCTTGTCTCTTTGTGGAAAAAAAAAAGAAAGAAAAATTGACTTGCGATGACTAAGAGAGGACACTATTTACGTCAGAGCACAAATGACCTGAAATATACCGGTATCCTTAGAAACCAATACAAAAAAAATAAGCTGCTTCTTTTAGCCCTAATATTACATCAGCATGATGCTTTTGCTATAGAAGATTTAAGAAAAACAGAGCGCGAGTATTTTAGAAGGTAGGGTTGGTTAGTCTGGTTTTGCAGTATAGGCTTACAAAGTGTATGAAACCTTGATTAAGAAGTGTCTTAGTGCACCTGTTCTACTGAGGCAGAGGGTGATCAAGACTGATATTCCAACAATACATCTACAAGCACTGCACTCTTGGAATCAGAATTTTTCAATGGAATGTAAAATTATACTTCAAACTGGTATTGTACCATAATGACTCATTCATATCCTGGTTAGGTAGAAACACAGACTTGGAGGGGGGTCTTCACACTCATATGTTTGAAATATAGATACCCTTTAGAAAATATCCCTGTGTCATGACCCCCTATGTCAAAAGAAGGCTGATGATTCCTTATGACAATACAAGGAGTGGAGGCTAAATTGGTGCAAAGGCAATTGGTGCAAATACAATCAAGCTTGGTGCATAAAGGGAAGAAATGAATCATAAAATAGCTTGTTGACTCAAGAATAATTCCCACAATTATATCTACTGTGCCTCCAATATACCAGGCATGTGAAGGCACAATGATCAGCAGGATCAGAAACTAAGTAGCTCTTCCTATAACTGCCTAGTTATTATTTCCTCTATGCAATACAGAAAGCTACAGCAAATCCATGTCCTGTGGTCTCTTTCATCCCTCTTGAAGCTTTCCTTTTCTTCAGTTGTAGAAGGTGTCACTAGTTGTAGGAGGAGAGCTTGTCTGGTGT
>PPHD01014153.1:0-16887 GCA_002909625.1 Bambusicola thoracicus
CTTGCAAACTAAATCTGAAATTAGTGGATTTTTAGCTAAATCTGAATTTGGTGGAGGGGTTGCGGAGCAATCCTGCCATACCTCTGGAAGGAAGAAGTCAGTGCAGAAACAACCGGCTGAGCTGAGAGAGAACTGCTCGCTGCAACCTGCCCGTCAGCTGAGTGCTGCCCTGGGATACTGCCCTGGGCTGGGCAGGGATGTGCTGGGTGCTCCTCTGCTCCCATGAAGGATGCATTGCCCCCACTGCCTCTCAGAGATGAGGAGTTAGGAGACTGGTATTTCACTTTTGTTCTTAAAGCAACCTGTTATTTTGCAAAATGAAATATTTTCTCCCGCAGCAGCCATCTCTAGCCTTTGTCAGATGTTATTCAGCACAGAGCACTTCCCAGTGCTCAATATTATTTCACTGACGTGTGCTGAATGCCATATGCTTAAAACCTGAGGTATCATTCACTGGTTTGTAGTAGCCATTAATATCTGCTTTTCCCATGGTTTGTGTACTTATTCTAAGCATGTGCCTTTTACAATGCAGAACACAAGAGACTTGTTTTGTAAGATTAATGAAGGTCACCAAAATTCTCAAAAGTATTCTGATAATTAAGGCTTTGTTTATCAAAAACAAGTTATATTAAGAGCAAAAAGATTCATGGTAATTATTCATAATCTTAACAATTCAAGTGTAGCCACCTCATTTGTGCATTTAATTCTTCTTGTTAATGTTTTGCATAAATCTGCATAATTACTTGAGTTGCCTGTTGTAATTTTGACAGCTACTCAGTTCATGTGCACTAAAGTATATCAAAAGCTTGATGTGCTGAATATTTATAATTTTACGTATGTTCTTGGGATAATATTTTTTCAACAATATTTTTAGTTTTTGTAAAATTGACATGGTTTACTCGGATGGATTGCCAAACATAGATCTCCATATTAGCACATGGTAGAACTTGAGGAACGCTTAAAGGTGTAGTGCCAGGTTTTGGAAAGGTTGTACAAAAATACACTCCGATCGTGCACATTAAATGTTTTGATGATGATTTTTCTTTTCCTGGATTTGTTACATTAATGTGAACAGATAATTCTGAAAAGAAAAATTAAAAAAAAAAAAAGTTTTTTGTTCCGTTCTCTGCATGCGTAAGAATAACTGGCTGCCCTGATCTTATTCATAGTCACATCTGAAAGAATAACAGTGAAAACAAGGAGCTCGGCTTTCGTGTTGAATAGCATTAGCATGAGGAGCTGGCTGGCTGTGACACACGATGCAGCGCTGTGCGGCTCCCGGAGGGCTCGGGCAGCCCTGGGAGCTGTCTGCATGCGATTTAGCAAAACACAACCGCGCCAACAGCGAGCAAATCGAACTTCTGGCTTCTGAGCGCTCCCGCACGTTAACGTTTTGTGGGCGATGGAACGAGAGGCACATTCTTCAGAGAAATGTATGGCACATCACAAGAATAATAGTATAGATCAATCAAGCCGTGTCATCCTTCAGCCCCATTTTTGGGGAGGGAAGGAATAAGGAATTTGCAGTGAAAAGGTGCTAATGACCTCTTCCACACGTGGAATAAACACGCGACTTTGTGAGGGCTGCGAACACGGAGGTTATTTATAAATAGCAGCGTGCTTGTGAATTACAAAAGCAGTTGCTAACTAATTACAGCAGTAAGTTTTCGATGCATCTGATGACTGTCTGGCACAGCGTGGTGTGAATCTTCAGCCGGCTGAAATCACGCAAATTATTCAGGCTTCTTCCAAATGTTGACAAAATCCTGGTTTCAAACTCTAGTTAGGATCCTTTGAAAATACTCACCCGAGACAGTTTATTTCTGAAAGCCTGTGTTGTGCATACTGAAATCATCAACAGTTTTGCACTTAGAATTAATGTTCGAGTGCACGTGCTGCAGTGCAGAAGTGTGTACTCACTGTTCAGTTCTGTTTTGGCCTTACTGAAACAGTACTGCATGTTGTAGAAGTGTATGGTTGTGTGTATTAGCTCATTAATGTGGCATTTCATTTTTTTATATGAAAAAAAGTTTTCTTTAAGTCTAGCAAGGGGAGGGGAATCCTCTACTTTGTCATAGCATTGTTTCCTGGGGGGGAAAAAAAAATTGCTATCCATGAAATGCTGTTGTCCAGCAGAAGAAAATGAGTGTAGTCAAATGGTATCAAAGCAGAAGCAAAATTCTCCTTCTAATTCAAGTTCTCCAGCTGCACAGATCCCGGCGCTGTCATAGAGATGCTACAGATTAATTTTGAACACTTAAAATGTTAGAGAAATGGGATTGCTTGCTGCCAGAGAGCTGCTTCCACACCACGGGAGGAGGGGGGGAAGGCTGAAAGCATCCTTTTTTTGCTCAAAAGTTATTGGGGGTTGATTTAAGAGTAAAAGGACGAAAAGTGCAGTTGTCATGCACTGCTATCTTTCACTTTAATGAGCACTCAGATGTAAGTGAAAAATTAAAAGGTTGTTATATTTAGAAAGAGCTGAAGCCTTAGACTGAATGTGTGCTGCACACAGTGGGGAATGAGCGTAAAAAATGAAGGGGGAAAACCCATCTACTTTGCAGCCATATTCGTTAATTAAAAGAAGTTTTTGAAACTAAATTTGAAGGAAAAAAAACCCCACCAAAACAAAACAAAACAAAACAAAAAAAAACCAACCTTCTTTAATTGTGTTTACCCAAAAGCCTTTTCTTCCTAATTTAAACAGCATAAACATCTGGACTAAAGCAATATTAGAATCATGGCAGTAGTCAAGCAAATCTTGTGGAAAATAATGAAATTAGATCCCTGGTGTTGTGACAGAGTAAGGGCAGGATACATCAGTTCGATGTTAATAAAATTTCCATGAATGACTGAATACAATTAAGAAATTGTCAGTTGCGGCAATGAACTTTTGTAGCTCATAGATGTTTGCATCATTTGATTATGCTGGCAATTTAAAATTGTTTGTTAGTGTCTGTGTTGGGATATTAATTATGACCTTTATTACAGCCCACAATTAAACTAGTCATATAGCAACAAGCAGTCTGTGTTGTGATAGGGAAGGATCTGAACTGCTCAGAGTAGGGTCTTGCGATGTTCCGACCATTCACTGATGATCCAAATTGGAAATTATTTGAAATGATCCAGTACCTTGAAAATCAATTCTACTGGGTTGAGTAACCCCTGCAATAAGGAAATTTTGGTTTAATAGTTCTTTAACAGTTTTAATTGCCAACAACATCAGGAAAACTGTTTTTAAAAATGAGAGATAAAAAGCATTTTTAACTGTGACTCCAAGATAAGCTTTCTCCCGTTTCAGGAAGAGAAAACAATTATTCATTGGTTAATTAGCTGTAAACAACTTTTTAAAGACACATCCATTATATATGTAATTATTTGAAAAAAGCTTTAATGTTATTTGTGCTAATGCATGATTATTAGTGCTTGCTAAAAGGATTAGCGGTATTTAGATGACCAGTATTGTTGGGAAATATCACAGTGGAGAGACGAGATTAGCATCAGGAAGGCATGTGCTGTGATGAATCAAGTGCTGCTTGCACCCTTTCCGCGGTGACAATGAGCAAATCACACGTGCAGAAACAAAGCATTTCATGCTGAAACCGCACACTTCCTGGTCTTTAATATTTTCTACACCTTCCACAGAAATGTATCACCGCCAAAGTATTTCTATGCCCAGGTCCTGTGATTTTGTTTCTTAAACTCCCATGGCATATTTGTCAATTTTTTTTAGAACTGCATGGTACCTTTATTACTGCAACTTTACAATGCCCTCAGCACATCCACTTAGTAACTATTATACATAATTTACCAAGAAAATGTTAAGTCATAGCAAAATCTATTTAGGCTTCTGGAATGTGTTGACTGGAGCACTGTTTACAGTCATTAGCATATGAATGAAAGGAATAATATTTTAATCATTTAAATATTTCTAATATAGGTCAAGGGAAACTGTGACGTTTGTCCTAACACATTGCAGATTGCGAAGAAGACATCACAGAAACATGTCTGAAATGTCTTTAAGTTATGTATGTGTTCATCAAAAAAGGGTTTGACTTGAAAATGCAAAAAATTGCTCTAGAAGAGGCACTTCAGGGCCAGAGAACCTAGGCAGGCGAGCGACCTAATTCCAACAACAGTTGTGTTTAAATGGTTACCTTGGACATGTCTAGCCAAATAATTTATGATAAGAGATTTAATGTGCCAAGTCTCTGGATTTTTTGTGGTGTTTTTCCGAGCCATGTGTGCGAGTGGCTGGCCACAGAAGCGTGATAAATGGCATCGCAGGAGCACGACGGGTCCCCCTGCCATGTCCACACACGTGCTGTAGCCCTGACCTGTAAGCTCGACCTGAGCAGTGGGGGAATTGTTCACTCTCCATGAATTTGGCTGCTTTTCAGATACTGCCAGTAGTGATGCTAATTGCTAGCATTTCTGGTGGTTGGGTTTGCGATGCCGCCACCTGTACCATGTCAGGATTCCTGATCTTTTGGGCAAGAAAATACTTCTCAGTTTTCTTTTACAAAACTGGTGGATCAGTGTTTGACAGCCCTGAAGGGGAGATTTTAGCATTTCGGGTCACTGAATATCCTTAATGCTCTGGAGTATATTAACGAGAAATTGTGCGCTTTCATTTGTCTCATTTCTTTAGAGTGACTGTTATGTAGAAGCATTTGGGAAATCAATTTTTTTTTCTTACAGTTTTAGTTGGCAAAGAAATTATTATAATTTAGGGGATTTGTGTATTTAAGCATAGATGATTATTTAGAAGATTTGGTTGCTGCAAATCAGAAGACTCGTAGTTCAATTTACTAATTTATTTTGTGATCTGTGACTAACAGACTATAAATGCAAATAGCACAAGCCCTTTACGGTTTTATCACTGGATCAGTTTACTATGGGTGGATCAGTCACTAAACAGTTTGACACTTGTGATTTCTAAGTAGTCAAACACTGCAGGAATGTGTGTGGACTGGAGGCTACAGGGAAGCTCGTGTGAACACAGGTTTCAATGGAATTCAGTATTTATTCATTTCAGACTTGGAACTCAGAAGCCAGACTTCATTGTCCATTGTTGGGATGATATTTTTTCTCTCATCACGTGTGGCAACGAGACTTCATCTCATGTTGCAGCATGCTCATGTGCTAGAAGGAAACAACTGGTACAGCTAGAAAGAAGGGCTGAAAGCTTCAGTGGGCGCTGTCACTTCTTTTTGATTACATCTCTTTGTACTTTCCGCTGCATATCATACTCTGGGAGCATTGAAAATTTATGTTCTCATTTTTATATTTAGTTGACGTCCCCCCATATTTTTAAGGCTTTGTTTAGTTAAGTGTATCATGGCTGCTGTTTGCTACTTGTTTGCAAGTCAATCTTATCACTGGTGTCAGCACCATTTTGGAGTTGGTAGTAGGACTGGATCCTTCTCCCGGTGAAAGCAGACAACTCTTGCTCTGGACTCGGGAAGGTCTGGTGTTACCTATTTTTGCAGATCCAGCAGAGGGAGCAGAAGTCCACTGAAGGGGTTTCTTTGGACTAAACATTTGGGGTGGCAGATGGATTGGCAAAAATTGCTTGTGGAGGTGGGGAACTGCATGAATCATTCCCCCCATATTCAAAGTAAATTGTTCAATTAGAACACTAAAAACCACTCTGTAATTCAGTAATTTCTCATGTCCTGGAATTGCATTTTTTTTTTTTCTTTAATTTCTGCATGAGTTGGTACCTTATTATAACAATTGATAAAACTATTTTCAGTGCTAACACAAGTGTAGTGATTCCAATTAGCCAGCAGATGATTATTTAATAAGGAATAACATCCAACCGTGTCTTTGCACATCAGCTCCCCTGTCATTTTGCTATATTTGTGAATGTACATCAGAAGAGTTCGCTACAGCTGGCTTTGAGTGTTTCTGAGAGTGTGTGACACAAACATCAGTTTTTATTTGGTGTCTACACCAGCTGCAGTTATGCTGCTTTGTTCAATTGGATTTGTTGTCATTCAGTCAATCTGCAGCAGAACATAATTTGAGGGGGTCAAATTTTGATCAAGTGTCTAAGATATTGTTGCCACTTTAAAAAGGCATTGTCTGTAGTAGCATTATCTTAAGGTGCATGCATGCTATTCATGTAATCTGCTGTTTGTGGTGTTACTTCTACATTAACAGGTAACATCATGGCAGAAACGGGCGATGTCGGGCTTGCTGCTAAAGGTGGCAGGAGTGTATTTTGAACTAGCTACAAGATAGTGGGAGCTGCATCATTCTGAAGATATATAAGAGAAGCCTCTACTGATTTCTGAAATCACTGAGACCAAGGTGCCTATCACCAATAGTTTTACGTCCTTCAGAGAGAGCGTTTCCTGCTACTTCTAGAACTGTCTTGGCAAGTCTTGTTTAGTTTGGAAAGTTAAAATAAATCCTGGGCATTGACGGTTCCTGCCACCACCTCCTTGCAGTGCTTTCTGAACCATTCCTGCCCGGTCCTGTATTGTAGACATATGCAGTGTTGAAAGATCCATGCCCAAATCCAGAAGAAACTGTCTGGGTTTTGGGTGCAAATCAAATTCTGGACATTTACAGTTAGTAAAGTTTGCAGAATGTCTGGGTTGGTGGCAACTGGCTTCATCTGAAGGGCTGATAAACTGGAGTTTGGTCTCGCTTGAGACTCCATAAGCAAACTCTGCAGGAAGGAGAAAATTGCTTGTTGGAAGGTAAATGAGACTGGAGGTTTTTTTTTTTCTGTGAGTCTTAACATCTTTGGAGTGTGGTTTAGTTTATCATGTAGCTGAAAGGGGAGCTTGAGACAATGGCTGTACATGCTGTTACAAAGGCAGATGAATAACTGTACAAAGTGGGGTTTCTTAACGTGTTCTTTTGTTACTGAGTGTTGATGATGTTTTGCTGATTAAAAGAATAAAGGCGGTCCCATCATAACACAAGCTAAAATAGAACAAAAATCTTCAAGTTTCCAAATTAATGGAAAGAATCAGAGAATAGAAAATGAAACAAAAGCTAGCATATTCAGAATGCAATTTTACATCATTTCTGACAGAAGATGCCCAGACTTTTATAACTCAATTCTCTAAGCTGAGGACGGAGTTGCCAGCCTAAACTTTGAATTTTCTTGCTTTCAGCAGTTTGTGTTAAACATTAATGCTATTGAAAATGGCTTTTTATCCATGTGCATTCGTGGGTTGTTTGCCAAAATGTCCACTCCCAAATGCACTATTTCAGCAGCTAGCAAACATCAAAGCAAGATTCTTCTACTCGAATAGTTACCTTTAAATTGAAGCTAAGTCTTTCTCTATTTATTTCTCTATTTATTTTTGCTTGTTTGTTTTTGGTGAATAATTACTAGAACATATAGTAAACACTAAGTAGTTCTTTGTTCTGCCTGTTGTATCGGAGGAGATATGCCCTGATTATATCATTTTAATTAACTCTTTCTGTGTTTTACTAAAGTTTGAAGCATTAAGCATTGCTGATGTAAGCACCACGACATTCAGGTTGCCCAAAACATGTAAATAAAATGTAAATCAAACTGTATTGATGCATTTTGCCAGCTATTATTACATCAGCTTTTGAATAGCATTTATTCTGTAATTGGTGGTTGAGAGCCCATAACTTCCATTGTTATGTTTATGTTTTTCCTAATTTTTATAGTGTTTGTACCGTATATAGCCAAAGGGGAAAGTAAACTGGGGAAAATAAGTTACCAGTTGTTCTTTGGACTGCTTGGCATGCCTTTCTTCAGGGGAATCACTCCAGTTATTTGCCAAGTTCATATATCTTTCATATTCTTTTAGATTCAATTTTCCACCCTTTACTTTTCTCCATTTCATATTTACTTTCTTCTTCATGGTCATCCCATCTAATCTGTCTGCCCGTGTCTACCTAATCTGCCTAATATATCCATGTATCATTTCTTTAATGATTTTATTATTGAAATGACATTTAGCATTTGAGACTTAAGCATACATTACAAAAGCTTAATTCTCCTGTTAGTGGTTCAAACTTCCATGCTTCTCCCACAGTCAGCCTGCTCCATGAGTTAAACAAGCCTTGTTGAATGTTGTCCAAGAGCTGTAATGCAGATCTATTTTTTGTCTTTATTAGTGAGAGGAAGCCGCTGTAAAGATCTGGGTCACTCTTTGTACTACAGTATTGACTGGAACTCTGGTGAAGGTGCAAGATTTCCTTTCACTGCGCAACTTGAATTTGGTCTTTAAGGCCTTACTTCTGCCACAGAAGCTCAGGAATTAATTTTTTCAGCTGCTTCTTCCATCCTTAATGTACTGCAGATGTTTTAGAAACTTCTGTGATTTTTCTCTATCCCCCTTTTATGTGTGTGTGTGTCTGGCTTTACCAAATTAACTTCTCTTTGTTTCAGCTTCCTTCAACAAAGTAATAGACTTCTCAGAAGTGCATAGCTAGCAGGAACATCTCACAAATTACATCCATTATTACTATGTCTGTCTTGAGGTTTTCCAGGTGTTTCGTATCCCTGTAACAGTGTGCCTACCCTTTGACTTTGAACACTTCTTCCCGTACAAATCCTCTGGTTTTGTTTTCTGTTTAGACTCACCATCAGTTACAGCTTTTTCCAGAACTTGGCTGCTTCCCTCCCTTTTCCCCAGCCTCCCTAATTTTGGTAGGATCTAGCAAAGGTTTCCAACCTTGTTGTCTAAAACCTCCATTAAAATTCCTGGAAGATAACATGGATTTGCTCAATTTCTTGTCCCGTTGCTCCTATTCATCTTCGTGTCGTGTCACTGTGTAGTCACATACCTGATGTGGTGTGACTGTTACTGTAGTGCTTGCAGTTAATGTCAAGACAAGTCATGATGTGTTGCCATGTCTCTGTATCAGGCTACCTCAACATTTTCTTGTCTGATTTCCTATTTCTCCTTCATGTGTTTTTTTGGGTTTTTTTTTTGGTGGTAGTATTCCTTATGTACTTTCAAATTATGTGAATTAACTTTCTTTTTGAAATGAGCTCTCAGATTCTGGGATGAGACTGACAAATATGCAATTACAGACTCAAATTCTGGATAAAAAGGTTAGTTATGTGACGTTAAATGGCTTGTATGTAGAAATGTTGGGTTTGTGGATTTTTTTTCAGATCAAGCTTGTGGTTAGCTTAAAAGATGTTGCTAAGGATGTTTCCATTGTGTTTCTCTACTGAAGCATAGCTAGCCAGTTAAACATGTTGTACGGGCACTGAATAGCATAACATTTAAGGTATGTTGAGTTTCATTTTAGATGTATTTCTGTATTTCTTTGTCATGGCATAGACAGTGGCGATAGAAAGGAAGCTGTAGTGTACAGTGTGATGATATGTTCAGCAGCAGGGTGGCCAGCAGTTAAGTTCCTTGGCAGTAGTCTGTAGCGTTCTTTTAAGACTTGATAGCATGCAGTTGAAGTTCATTGACTTGTTGTGCACAGGATTTGAGTACTTGACCAAATTAAAAGCTAACATTGTTAGGTCTGTACTTCTATAGTGCATTCCTCTTCTACACAATTCCAATACCCATTTGCATGCTTTAAGTTGACAAAAACAAAGAAGCAAAGCAAAAGGGACAATTCTTACCAGTTCTTAAGTAAATTGATGCTGAACAGCAAACCTCATTATTCCTGAACTAATCTGTTAAACAAATGAAAGTAGGTGAGCCTTCCTCTTTTTTTTTATTTTTTTCCTCTCTCATTTAAGAAAATAGCATGATCTCAAGAGAGCATCTTTAACTAAGAGAGCATAAGTGCACGGAATGACAGTTACAAATAATTTTATACAACAGACAGACAAATTGTGATTATTGTCTGTACTAAAAGAAATAAATAAATCCTGGCCTGAAAGACTACAGTAAATCACAAAAGTGATCTCAAGTGAACAGAGATAGATTTCTGGAATACGGTGTGCAATGAAACCACTGACCTCTTATACAAGGGTTCATGTCTTTTTCTACAGAAACAGATGGGTAATAGCATAATGCTGAAATCATGCTCTACATAATATGGACCTAGTGATTGCAGACCTGATTGCTTGCCATATGGTTGCTGAAGGGTTGAAGAGAAAATGGGATGATATGCAAACCCTTAAAAGCAACATTTTTATTGAATGGCCATTACATTAAAACCCAAACTCTGCAAATGAAGAAAAGAACTGTGGTGAACAATGATGAAATAACAGAACAATAAAAGAAGAAACACAATAGCATGTATTTGTTTTCAATATGCAAAATAATACTCCTCATTTTTTTTTGTCATTTTGCCTTGTGTTATGAGCGTTCAGTCGAAAGTTGGTGGGACAATGCTGCCTGCAGGGCACAAATATAGCATGCTGGAGAATTGCAGTATTCACTAGGTCAGACAGGAAAAGAAAATAATCACTTGTCTCAAAGGAAAAGCTTCTGAGTTAAATGTTAACTGAAATATGCAACTTGGATGCATAAAGCGCATACTGAGAGACCAATGGAAAGCCTTCACAAGACTTCCTTATCAAGACAGGCTTGATGTACTATCCCTCAAGAATGAAGGTTGGTTTTGCCTCTAGTATTTTTTTTAGTACAGCCCTTTTATTGTTAAATAGTGATTTATTTATCTATTTCTTTATTGACATCTGCCAGTAAACTTGCCTCTCTAGTTAGAGAAAATGCAAAGAGCTGATATGTATGTTTTCCCTTACTGATATGTAATTGTCTAGAAGAGCTTCTTTGTGGAGAGAAGGTTATAGATAGATCTCAGTGATATGACCACAGCTTCATGGCCATGCCTGTGTGGATGCTGAAGATAACTTATGAGAACATGGCATGATGCCAATGATGTCATGCTTTTGAAATGGATTAGGGATGGAAACAGTGCCTGAAATCTGGATTTGCTGGGCTTTTATTACACAACACTTGAAGGGCAGGCTTGGGATAGTCTCTTCTGATCCATTAGTGGATCACTCTGCTTTGCCAACATGGGCTGATGTGGGAAGAATGCCCAATGGATGAAAGCTGTAAATTCAACTCACTCTAGCTATTATAAAAGATTGGAGTTTGATAACGTGACCATCTCACTGGCCTTTACCTCTTCTGGAAGCTCAGTCATGCAGGAGCATACAGACCACTGAAGGATCACTTTGTGTGAAGGAGACCTTACTGACTTAGAGTCAGGAAATGCCAGTAAGATTCATAACATGACATTAAAACTTCCCAACCATGATAGATCCTTTCACTGGTGGGAGATGCTCCTCATTCTGCAAGGCATATTCAGTCTCTGCTCTCTGATGCACAGACACATGTAGAGAGAGGTAGGTAAGCAGCTCCCTGTTCCTTTCAGCGGGTGCAGCATTCTTTTCGTCAATGTGGATGTACTGCCTCACACAGTAGTACCACAACAGCTGAGTCTTTCCATGTTTGTCTGCTTCACATTGTGCTGCTTAGGAGCTTCTGAGACCAAGCCAGTAGTAATACAGCTATCTGGCTAATCGCTGCTAAATACAGACTGCTTTTGCTTGACAGGCTTGTCTGAGGCCTCCCATATATCACAATTTGTTTGACTGCAAGAATGAAAAATGTTTATTTGAACACTTATATTTGAAGAGAAGTATTGTATGTATGGGAATGTCAGCATCAACTTTGGGATTGTCAGACTTTTCTTTGGCTGCCCACCTCACTTTTATTTCATTTGGAGGCCTAAAGACATATGGCAAGCAGCATATTCTGTGATTTAAGACATGTTAACTGTGGCACTGCAGGTTTTCATGAGACGAGATTTCCTTCAGCCTACCAAACTGATTCTCATACTTCTTGACTAGTGACATGTTGGCTGTGTGGCAGCAATAAGTTTTGCATAACTTTTAAGAGCCTGTGCTGACCTACTTAACAGGCATCCACTGCTACATAATGTATTTAGGTCAAGTATTGTGTTTGAGCTTATCATCAATCTTGTAATAGTCCAGCTCACTGTGAAAGCCACAGGTACCTGACTGATGCAAATATTCTATAGGGTAGAAAACACTCTTGTCCTGTTCAGAAGGAGAGGGTGGTTGTTGCAATGCTGTAGTTTGCTTTTTTTCTGGAGAAGCACTGAGAAGAGCTGTTCCTGCCCCATCTCTGCCTGTGCTGCTGCACCACTGCTTTGCCTACCTGTGCTGCATGGTTCAAAGGACATCCAAAACTGTCTGCAAAATGTGATTTTGTTTTTTTAACGGCTCATTTGTCTAGACAGTACATGGTCCAGTTTAAAGTCTGCTTTTGCTGTGTTTTTACTGTGGCAGGGTACTGCTTCTCACTTGCAAAACAACGATGTTGGCTTTTTTGCACTGTTGTATGCTGTCTGTAAATACAGGAGAGGCCTCTTGCGAGTAGACAATAGCTGGCAAACATCCTTTTGTTAGCATTTAAAATAAGGGATTTGCAACAGTTGCAGTGCATGCATTTAAGGAGAGCTTTGGTGCGGCTGCCCGGCACAGTGAGGTGGAAGTAGCTCACTACAGATGCACGCACGCACCTGACTTCTGTCCCTCATCTCTCCGAGATGAGCAGCCAGATCGTGGGGTCAGAATGAAGAGACTGTGCTAAGCAGTCCTTTTTGAAATGCAATATTCTTCCTTTCTTTTGTTCCTGCGGTGGTTGCAGCTGACGTTCTAGCCCACACTTTGGGCAGACTGTTAAAGCATGTATTTTAATAAAGCAATGCCAGCGTACTTAGTCATCCATATAATATTAGCACAGTGCACATTGGTTCATGCAGTAAATTGTTGCAAAGTTATATGACATCTTAATGCTCTGACAGGATGTGAAAGACAATAACACTGCTGAAAAGACCAGAAAAGGCCATTTATAGCTACTGAATAATATATTAGCTTTTAACACTGTGTATATGAGTAAAATAAGATAAAGTATGAAATGAACAAAATAATTGTTTATACCAGATATAATATTTTATCAGAATTGGAATTATACAACCTCGAAATGTGGTGTGAACTGTTTTTGATATGGTATTCATTGCCTCTAAAAGCTGTAAGTGCCTGCAGTCTGAGTTTGACTGCCCTCGGGGCTGATGGAATGCCTTCATTTGGGAGGAGCTGGAAGAAAGTTGCTCTGGAAGAAACACATTGATCTGTTGTGGATATGCAGGGGTCAGTCCTAGCGCCTCAAATGTTCTGATGCAGGGATCTACAGTCAGCTTCTAAAAATGTGCAGGGGACACTTGCATTAAAATGCGTTACACAGACGAACTATTGCAGAACTGGAAATCTGTATTGCACTTTTTAGCAGTATATTATGATGTATGAACTGGGAAGGAAGAGTTGCATAGCAATGAAATATGCATGATAAGAAGTCCAATTTATACACAGGTCCCAAGAGTTTGGCAACTTCTGTCCTGTGCTTTCTTTTTAAATGCTGTGCAAACATTGTCAGCTCATATGACAAATTAGTTTGTGCTATCTCCTTCCATATTCCAAACAGAACTTCCACATTATTTGCTTCTTTATGTAAATATTCTTTTTTATTATTATTATTATTTTGAAAGGAAAAAAAAACAAAAAAAAGAAAGAAAAAAAGGTATTTGTAGTTTGTTCCTTTTTTTCACAGCTTCACTCTGAGCTTTCTCATTTTGTGGAACTTAAATTACACTTACATTTAGCTGCAGCCTGGTTTAATTTGTGTTGCACCTGGATATTTTCTACAGGCCTCACCTCGCTTACAGTATTGAAAAACTGCTTTGAAATGATTGGCTTTATTTCTGGCTCAATTTAACAAACAGCAACCTTCCAAAAACCAAAAACAACCCCAAACTTAAACATTATTAATATTAGATCTTGATGACACTCAGAAATATGTCTTTCCTTTTTTTTTTTTTCTGCAGTGAATCCTTAGGTCTTCAAAATTCAGCAATGATTTCTTTACTATCATTTCACTTCAGTTATAAGTTCTTTGCCTTGAGTTTATGAATACCAAAATGAGAATGAGTGGGTAGAGGTGAAATTCCCTCTGTCAAACAAAAAGTTGATGGGAGAAAACTGAGAGGCGGTTGTATGCAAAATAGAGACACTTTAACGTCTGCTTGTACACTCATTTATTGCACTTGTGGCAAGAGGAGTACTTCTTGCTCAGGATAACATAAATAACTATAGCCCAGAAGTTTTAGAAAACTTACTTCAAATTACAGTGTTGTCTTAGGGAAATCCAGGAGTGATGCAAGATCTATGGTGATTCTTTTCAGTTCTCTGAAGTCAAACAAAAAAGCTATTTGTTTTAGGGTGATAGATGTATTTCCAAAGGTGTTCCTTCAGCCATATGTTAGGTACATGCATTTTCTCACTCTTTTAAAGGTATCCGTGCAGCTGAAAGGAAGGGAGGGAAGAGGACAATGATGGAAGAACATCCTTCAGATATAACAAACTCAGCAGTCTTTCTAAAATAATGTTTTGAGTGGGGGCATGTAGGCTAAACATGATGTTGGAAAATTTGCAAGAGTTACTTTTTTCTGTATTCATGGAATTTGATGTTTGCTAGGAGCAGGTCCACTGGGCCAGCTGGTGTAGAGTGAAAAGCATTCTCATGGGAGTAGTCCTGAATTTTTAAACTTCTGTTGCAGGTATGCCTGATTCCAGAACTTAGGGCAAAAACATTAGTGAGAACATTTTCTGTTATAGAATGAAGTGGTTGGGTTTGTTTTCTTTTAGATTTTAATTACAGACTCTTCCTTTAAATTTCTTAGAAGGTAAGGGAGTGCCTTCTAATCTTTGAGGTGTCTTTTTTCCTTTTGTATTTAATGAGTCATCAGAATTTTGATTGATCTTTCTCCAAACATTTTGAATCACTTGAAAACATTTCTTGCCATGATGTTATTTATAGTGATCCACTAAATTAAAAAGTGCTACTTTTCCCTTGCAGGTACATGCATCATTTATAGTCTAGCTTCATTATATTCTGTACTGTATAAACTCCTGTAGGAAACTGGTTATGTAACGCTCTTGTGTCATTACATTTACATGCATTAAATTCCTTGCAGAATCATATTCGCTGTAACAAAAGGTTCATTAGCAGGACAAAAATGCTTAACTTGGGAAACTGCTGGAAGAAGTGAGACACATTTTCAGGCTGATATTGTTGATATGCAATTATATATTATGTACAGAGTTGATCTGGGATTAGTTAATCCCAAATGACAAGTATGAATATGATTCAAGTTGTTCATTCAAATCTCTGTCTGTAGTTATAACTTTGAATAGAAGTTATCATCATTAAATCTACAGTGTATACAAAGGCGACTCACTGAAGTTAATAGAACAATGCCATTTACACCACATGGGAGCTTTACATATATACTAGCACTTTACAAACTGCAAATATAGAGAAAAGTTACTTGGTGCACCTTATTTACATGTGCAACTAGTGCAAAATGAATTTATAGCCTCGGTTCTGTTATGCATTTAAATATGTTCTTTATTCTTCCACTTGCCATCCATTGCTGTTGAAGCATAATCGTGGGTGCTTTCAGAAAGAACAACTGGGCACATTCTCCTGCACAATGTCATAGATCTGCCTGAACCAACTTTGGAAATTGATCATTTTATTTTTGTTGAAATGGCAGTTAAATAGGAGGAATATATCAAGAGTTAAAACTTCATTACTGGAGAGCAATAAAAATGCATCAAGCCTGGAATATTGTCTAGAAGATCAAATTTCTTGGTTATGTTGACACTTTAAAGAAATATGTTTATTTAACGAATAGGATTTCTATATGCTGGTATACTACAGTGATAAATTGCATTCTAGTTGGGCTATCTTTGGTGTTCTAATTTTATTGCCTGACATTGGGCTGATGCTTTACATATGGAAGTCAACAGAAGAAGAAGAAAAATAGGAGTAAGGAAAATCTGCCTTAGCCTTTCTTCAGTACTTGATTGGAACTACCACAGACCACCTTTTGTAGTTTGACAATGTTGAACTGTATTTGTAGGCAGTTTTTTACTGGATTCTAGCAACCAATGATTATGTACAGATGCGCTAGAAATAGCTCAGAGAAACTTATCTGCTGGTATTTCTGAGCTGATGGGAAATGGGATGCTTTGAATTTCATGAAAAACTGGAAACAGGGACACTTACAAGTCTCCAGACTTGTCTGATGACTTACCTGAATATAGGTATTATGACTGTTTCCATAACCTGCTTATCTTCTGTATAAACGTAGATCTTTAAAAGGGACTCCCTGGAAAACAAGATGATGAATGTCTAGTTAATCCCACTGCGGAGAGTTAGTGAATTACAACATAGTTCACAATGATTGCTACTTGTTCCTGGTTGGTTTTTGTTTTGTTTTTGTTTTTTATTTTGTGGATGGTTTCTCGGGTTGACTTGGTATAATGATAAGGAAGGACAAAAGCCCATTTGGCAGAACAGAAACTCTGTCATTACTCAAATTGAGAGTATCTATCTCTACTCGTGCTCTTCTGCTACTGTGTTTGAGTGCTGAGTATTCTGTGGCTAGTTTCATCTGGTTTCAGCAATGGGGGGCATTCTTGTGACATGATGATGATGTGTCTGCAACATGATTTCTCAGTGATATATACCACATACCTGCTGACCACCCTTGCAATTGCTTAAAGACAAATAGAAAAGAGCATCTTGAAGGATGAAGTGTTGAGATCAACCCTATGAGGAGAGGCTGAGGGAGCTGGGGCTGTTTAGTCTGGGGAAGAGGAGGCTGAGGGGAGACCTTATTACTCTCTTCCAGTACCTGAAAGGTGCTTACAGTGAGAGTGGGGAAGGTCTCTTCTCACTGGTGACAGGTGACAAGATGAGGGGAAATGGCCTCAAGTTGCGTCAATGTAAGTTTAGGTTGGACATTAGGAAACACTTCTTTACAGAAAGGGTGGTTAAGCACTGGAAT
>PPHD01014154.1:0-16887 GCA_002909625.1 Bambusicola thoracicus
TGAAATAGGGAATTAACATGAAAGAGTATGCTCTGCCTTTTGCATGAGTATATTGAGAATCTAGTTCCACACAAGTCTTGTGCTATTTTGCAGCAGTAATTGCTGAAAATTCAGCTCTTAACTCTTACAAGTCGCTTCCAGTTGTCAAGGCAAGTTGGCATGCCACATTCAAAGGACAATCTTTCATACCTTTGTTTTCATATGGAATAGTTTAGATAGCCAAAATGGTCGGATGCTCTAAAAAGGCAATTTGTAAGGAAATAGTCTTCCATTTAACGTTTTCCTGTTTCTGTCTGCAGAAAGATACATGTATATATTTTGATGGATTGAATGGTTAGAAATCACAACTGCTAGCTTGCTCCAATGTTGGTCATATGTAAAGTACTTTATCGAAGTCAAGCTCTACAGAAACTTGGATCCCTGCAGCTAGCTATTACATTTGAATAAGGTGTACTTTAAGATGTCTTGGTCAGTGTGGGGGACTTAAGACTGAACCTCCTACAGCGTAGCCAACTACGCTGTTAGTTTGAGTAAGAATAAACTTAGTAGGGGAACTGTGGTTCCTAGTATCTTAATCCAGAATTTAAACATCAAAAATATAAATGCAGGATAGTGTTTTGGTTTATGAGTAATTTTAGAAAGATTTTTCAGTTGTGGTAATTCAGCTGGAATGCCCAAGTGTGCATGGTTAAGCAAGCTTTAGATGGAAGCGGCTTAGCTAGAAGCAGCTTTAGGAAGCTGCTGTACCTACCAGATGCCTTACCCTGCTTACACCACCTCATCAGCTGAACGAGTGCAAAGCTAGACTTAACTTTTTTTTTTCAGAGTACAGTATTATATGCATGTTACAGATCTTAAGCCTCTGTCACAGAGGTGGGAGGCTGGTAATTATGCATGTGCAGAAAACCTGTGGGTTACAGTCCCACTGTGCCCCTTCAGAGATTTGTGAGGAGATTTTTTTTTATATATATGAGGTTGAGAGAATAGAAATCAGTATCAGTGGCTCAGTTCAGTAATCGCTTTGGAAAAATATCTAAAAAATACCTTGCAAAAGAAACATACAAAGTAACTTTTTAATGGTAAAAGAGCCTCCTTTTTTTCTTGTATTGATTGCAATGATGTTGTATCTCATCCCCCACCATTCTCGGAGGAGAAAGGTGATGTACTTTTACGTTAAGCTACTCTGTTGGGTACACTTAGCTACAGTTCAGCATTCCACTTTTGTTGGAGGTAGACAGCCACCAAAAGTCAAGCAGGAAAACCTGTAACTACTGGTACAGTGTATTGCTTTAACTACGGGAAGGAAATTACGTGCTTTAAACTGAGTAATCATTGACTAAACTGCCCAGGTTTAATGAGATTAAGTAGAAAATTCTTCTTGGCTAACTCAGATGTAGGCTTTACTTTTCTCATTCTTGGGAACTTACTGTTTGCTTGTTTTCCAGTGGGCTCATTCAAATCAGTATGTCAAAATAAAGCAACTGTTGACACAGTCTGCCTTCAGTCACACCTAAAGGTATAGAGGTAATCAGGGTACCATTATTAGTATTAGTGTGACAGAAACCCTTGTTGAAAAAAGACAGCAAAAACAAAGGAAATTAAAAAGAAGAAAAAGCTCTTCTGTTCTTCAGGCTAAAATGAAATGATAAAAAGGAGTACAGGGGGCTAAACAGGTGCTGGGAATCAGAACGTCTTGTTGTAGAATAGCTCTTTTTTCCTAAAGTACATGGTGGGGACTGCATTTAAGTGCTTGCATCTGAGATTTTTGCTGCTCTGAATAGTTCTATGACTATGTTCAGTAGAGTTGAAAGAAAACTAACATGACCTGCCCAGCAAAAACTAATGTATGCAGGAGGCTTGTTTTCAGACCAAAATCTCAGTGGGATGGTCAGCACTACAACATTAAAACTGAGATAATATTTCCCAGATCTTCAAATCTCTTCCTCTAGGGAGAAAAAGAACTATCAGATCTGAGAAGAGCTCCCAGTTCCCTCAGGGCTGACATGAGAAGGCATTCGAAGGGTAAATTGGATGCTGACTGGCTATGAGATTAAGTGATGGAGATGTAAATCTCAGTGGAATAATATGTGCCAGGGAAGCACTGGGGAAAGGCTTTGGTGTTGAGTGTACTACTGCTCAGATGCATGCAGAATGTAAAGGTTTACTGCAGTAATGCATTTAAAATACATGTGACAATCTGTTCTTCATATAAATCTGGTTTCCTCTGAAGTCAAAGAAAAAAAACTAATAAGAGTCCCAGCTTTTGTGAAGCTCGAAGAAATCTATGCAGTGAGAAGACAACTTCATTTGGTTTTGTTACACCCTCATAAAGTCACCTGCACTTTGAGTGCACGCTACACTGAAAGTGGTAAAATCATTAGGACTTTTCTTCTGTTCTCAAATGTTTTAATTTATGTATATAATTTGTATTGCAAAACAAAGATGAGCAGGTTTCTAGGTTTACATTTATTTGATACAATGTTTACGTAATTGTAAATATTTGTAAAAATTTCTATCCACAATGACGGACTGGATGTAAAATTAGCTTAAATCAAAAATCAGTACGGAGAATAACACTGCCCACGCTCCTGGGAACCACATTCTGCTGATGATTTCAGTTAAGTATTTGCCTCTGCATTCCATCCTTAATTGTTATAGAGCAGGGATCAATGTTCCCTTCTGCGCTTATGTAATATTTTGCACACTTTGGGCACTGCCAAAACCAAGTGATAAATACGTGGTCAGCCGAGGAGATCTGCTTAAAGGCAGTTAGTGCACCATAGTCTTGTTAATGATCAGCTGCCAGTAAACAGGGCTCTTGGCAAAAGTTTACGCTGTGAACTCTAATCATGTGCTACTGAATTATTCACTTGATGTACATCAGTGCACATTTGTAATCTGAGAGTTGAAACCATTTTTTTAACCTGTAAATCTCAGGTTTATTGCTACTCGCTCTCTTTGTCCAGGCAGCCTTTAGAGTTAGAGGACAAAGCTGACCTGAAGCCAAAGTCTCTATCTTGTTACAAAAAAACAAATCTGAACCGGTGAGGGTCATCATTGGAAAATGCAGTGAACGAATCACTGACTGTATCTCGTGTTTTCTGAATCAGACAAACTCAACCTGCAGGCAGAGTCAAAACCTTCAACCATAGCGTAAGAGAGAAACGGGAGCTAATACTAAGGAAAGGTCAGCTCCTTGGTCTATGGCTACTCATTTACTAGCTGGGACTGAAAATTAAGGAAATGCATTTCTCCAGTTACCGTTGAAAAAAAAAAACAACACTGCGCTGGAAGCTCTATGTTACTTTTGTGTCTTATTCCAGTTTTAAGTTGAGTTACTGTGTAAACTACTGATTTTGAGTAGTAGCAATACTGTCCTTAAATGCACATGAAACTTTATCCGCATGGAATAAATAATTTGGCACTAATCCTGCAGATACCGGAGGCTGAGCTCATCTGAGGTTCTGTGTGCGTGCATGCATGCAGACCCCCAGGACTGTAACCTGAAGATGTAAACTATAAGAAGTCATGACGAGTGCAATGCTTGCCAGTATTCTGTAGCTTAAGGACCATCTAACCAGGAGGAAACACAGTAATCAGGACTGAATTTTAGCTTGGACTGTCTTCATAGATTTTCCTGGGAGCGGAATGCAAGATTTCTAATAGCGAAGGCAGAGTTTGGATGATTCTAATTTTTGGTTTTTAGCTACCACTGGAAACTCACTGCCTGCTATCTGTGATGGAGGAGAGCCGGATATGTCCTGAAAATGCTACTGGGTATGTCCCCAAAATGCTACTGAATACTGTGGCTTCATCTGCCCTTCCATTATAAAACATTACAGTTGTGAAAACAATGCTCATTGAAAAATGTAAAGCCCTTTCAGTCTTAGAACTATAAAACTTGAAATCTAGTCCCTTAGATTAGAAGCAAACAGGATACAAAGCCTAAGCAATTCTTCAATAATCCTACCTCATACTTTAAACAAAACAAAACAAAACAAAAAACCACAAACAAAGACCAAAGAATGATTTAATATTTTCTGTATGAAAATGAATAGCACTGAAATTAGGATCTATTAGCCCTTTCTTCAGTCTTCCAGACTTTCATGATACCGGATATGCTGAATGGCTAAAACAGGTGTAGATCTGGTAGCAAACCAATCCACCTGGTCTTTTTTGATCCACGATTTTCAAAAGGGTCAAAGTGACTTCACTTCATGTGGGTGCTTTCTGTAAATGAGATACTTTAAAGTATCTGGATTGGAAAAATCACTTGTTGCTTCTGAACACCTTTGCTTTAAGTGCGGATTTAAAGATAAGCCTGCTTCTGCTCCTTTTCCTAAGCTGAGTTTGTAAGGTGCTTCAGTATGTAAATCCAGGGAGGACTGCTGCCATCAGTACTTCAACTGTATCTACAACATGCAGTACAGAGCTGAATCTGAAAGACAACTATATGATTATGAAATCTATTTTACTTAATAACATGAGTTTTGATCAACAGTAAAAGATTTTCCCTGCTAATTGTTTTTAAGAAATAAACAGCAATTAGTGACAGGGAGAGAGAAGCAGAGGAGTACAAAGGTGGGAGGCAATCCCTCATGAAGATGCTAGACTCTTAAAACCAAAAAGCTGCAATGCATGCAGTTCTCAGCTACTGTGAAGGCTTCTTTCTAATTACATGCCCAGATTATATTTAAAAAAGATGGATAAAAATCAACCGAATCCTACTTATACCACTTAAACAATAAACGCTCTGGTAACGTTATGTCAAATGTATGACCAGAATTAACCCTGTATATGACCGCGAGGCACATGGCAAGGGATCATGGCTACCAGTCAGTTCAAGGTTTCTCCAGTTCCTGTTTCCAGTGGTGCAGGTCTTGAGTGTCAAATGAAATTAACAGACCTGAGGGCAAAACGTCCATGACACTCACTTGAAAAAGGGAGCTATCACTGCAAACAGTAACAATTGCAATACATTTATCCTCTTCTCAATTCTATATTTAAAATGACTAAACTGGTCCGACCCTGCCTGACAGCAAGTCGTGTGATATCGCTCAGGGTGATTTTGCTATCTGTTAAAATGATAACTTAAGAAAATGAAAAAAGAACCAACCTGAGAGAAGGCTGCCCTTCCTGGGCCTGTTCCATTACTAGCTAGCAATCCACATGCCCTTGGACAGATGACTGCTATTTGGTCCTATAATTATGGGTATTTTGAAAACTGAAATACCTTTATCAAAGACACTCCCTGTCACTTCTAGGATTTCTGGTCATTGGTGGAGCACTGAGGATTTGAAGAGACGCTGTCAAGCGTGCCTATTCTAGAAGTAACCTTCTTTGCCAACAATCCCATGCTAAGTGCTTCAGTACTTTGGATGTGAGGCAGTCTTTTCCAGCCATCTGTCTCCTACCCTGCATCACCGGTTCAAAGTTTTTTTTCCCACTTTCGTACCTGGCATGATGGTTACAGAAAAGGAAATGGCAGGGAAAAGTGCTGATTAAGCTCTTTCAAAGGGCCTAACTTCTAGGACTACCTCTCAGAAGTCCCCTTATTTAAAAAAAAAAAAAAAAAAAAAAAAAAGACACCAAAGCAACCAGGATAGTGTCTAACTAACTTCTACAAAATGGCTGGTTTCACAGGAGGAGGAGAATATGGCTACTGTGCTACTCAGCATTAGGGTAAAGCACCATCTAAATTCCAGTAAAGTCGGATTTCACCTAGCTCATATCAGCAACCGCACCCCCAGCCTTCTACAACGTCTTTGCTGTCAAGCTTGATGCTATCAGTATTCTTCTCACTGAACATAGGGCCTCCATGCCTCATCATGAGCTCTGTAGCCATCTTCACAAAAGCCTCTTCCACGTTGCTGGAGTCTTTTGCAGAGGTCTCTATGGCACAGATGATATTATCATAGCGTTCAGCCAGACTCTGAGCTTCTTCCAGCTGAACCTCGCGAAGGTCACTTAGGTCAGACTTGTTTCCTGGGAATAAGAAAGAGAAATTTATGATGACTATTCATGCCAGAGCTAGCGTTTGGTAGAAGGTTGTCGTGTCACCTAAAGCAGCTGTAGAATTTCCATTCTTGGAGATTTTCAAAATTCAACTGAAAAAGCCGTGACCAACCTAACATCAGCCTTGCTTTCAGCAGGAACTCGGACTGAGTCATCTCCATAAGACCCTTCAACCTGTATTTCTGTATGACTCATATGTAGAACAGAAAAAGTCAGTGACCAAAGTGACAGGATTGGATAGCAATGGCTGGAGACTATAAAGAAAGAAAAGTGAGTTCGAAATCAGAGCTAAAGTCATTTTGTGAGAAAAAAGAAAAGGAAGACCAAGTGAAAACAACAGTCTTCTGGTTTCTAAGGACATCTAGGATACTGAAGTTGTACTAACAGACTCACAAGCCCCAAGAATGTTGTCTGAGTCAGAAACACTGGAGCTGGGAGGCAGTATTTCAAATAGAGAACTGATGAATTCTGATTGCCTGAAGTTCTTCCAAAATCCTTGGTCTGCTGAAGGATGTGGGCGCACTGATCCGTCAAAACATGTCTGCTTGATATGATGGAACTTCTTGCCCTATAAACCTTACAATTGTAATCATCAGAATAGCTGTATAGCAGCTCTGCTTCAGAACTTGGCTATCTTGGGTACTCACTTCACCGCTAAGTGAGACGTGACGGTTTAGAAGCTGGCTTCTGATGCAAAGCTGCCTAATGCTTAAAAGAACTTAATCAAAGCAGACAGGCTTCTTAAGCATACCCGTCTGATGAAACAGCACTTTAAAAAAAAAAAAAAAGAAAAAGAAAAAAGGAAAATTTCCCATCAGCTCTATTACATACATTTTGAATTCAAGCAAAACCAAAACTTTTAACCATCAATATGTACTATTACATTGCCCAATATCCTGTAGTACTGAGTATTAATATTTTTGTTCTGTGATTTTAACTCACCAATCAGTAACTGTACTATGTTGGAACCAGCATACTTTCTCACATCCTCGATCCAGCGAGGAATGGACAGGAAAGAGCCTCTCTTGCTGATATCGTAGGCTAGGATTGCTCCATTGGCGCTGCGGTAATAACTCTGTGTGATAGTTCGGAATCTCTCCTGGCCAGCTGTGTCCCAGATCTGCAACTAAATAAAACAAAGCATGCCATGACACACCGGCTGGTAAATGTTTTAAAATATATTAAGTTTTCCTGAGTCAAAAGATAGGCCTTGATTGGATAGCCTTGTCATAAATCTCCCTTATATGTAACACATTGTGGCATTACACTTTTCATGCCC
Organism: Bambusicola thoracicus; assembly: GCA_002909625.1. Classification (NCBI taxonomy): domain Eukaryota; kingdom Metazoa; phylum Chordata; class Aves; order Galliformes; family Phasianidae; genus Bambusicola; species Bambusicola thoracicus. The sequence goes on from PPHD01014154.1 coordinate 7,295, forward strand.
TTTGATCATGACTTAAGGATAACAATACATACTGGAGAACGTTTTCGTACTTGGCTGCCTAAAATTTATATTTGCACTGAGATGCTTTGGGTTCCAGCCGGGGAGCTCTGATGCAGTCTGCTGTAGCAGACTATGAAATTATCACTTCAATGTGTTTAGACCTACACCTCTGTCACTTCCAGATACATGTAGCTTCCAGCCACTTTGCTTTTAGGTGGTAGAACAAACTACATCTGGGTAGGAAGAAGAAACGCTCAGCTGATGTACTTTTGCCTAAATCCAGTAGTGTAAAAACTATGGGTTTAGTGTCGAGTTTTGAGTTCCCAGTACTGGATGTTCCAGAGGAAGAAGCCAAATAACTGAGAGTGTACATATATAATATCCTGCAAATAGGGAAAGTTTATTTTTAAATCCTCTTGCTTTACAGGTTGTCTAATGTCCTGGAACGTGACGGCTTATGTCATAGGAGCCTTTAATCTAAAGTAACTGTGGATTCTCATTCTCCATATAAATCTCTAATCCTTTCTGAATCCTTCACAGCTCTTGGGTACAATAAATAGTAACAATGGAAGTAAAGGTTTTTCTTTTAATAATTTTAAATTTTCTGTCTGTTTCACTTCCCCTCCTCCTCATTCCCAAATGATGATAAATGACACACCATTGCTTTTTTGTGTGCACGTGAGTATGTGTTTGTACAATGCATTACATTCTACATCTTCTCTTAGTTGGGACCGGACATAAGGAAATACTTTTGAGTCTTTTATTTTTTCCATATTGTGGACCTTTTGTTAATTTGTTCCCCCCTCTCTGAACCTCTTTCTTTTAAAAAGCTGGTAGTAACTTCAGTGATGTTTTACACCAAGCAGTACAGAACCATGTTCAATGTATTTATTTTACACATTAGTATTTTGTTTCTATCACCTGACTCTGCTGCATGCTCAAGTAGAAGCTTCCATTTTGAAAAAGGCTGTGTTGATCAGATAATGTTCCTATGCAAAGTAAGCATTTAAATCTCAAACAATGTATGTACAGCTTAAAAGGAATCGATTCAATGAAACTTCTCAGTTTTGGTAACAGTTTTCTCAGAGAAGGGAAAGAGACTGAAATGGACTCAGGAAACCACAAAACGATGCTTATTATTGGAACTGTTAATGATCTAGAGAAGTAAACAGACAATTACTAGAGACAAGGAAGTTAATAGCAGGCTTTTGATGTTCTCTGTACCCAAGCCTCCCACTAGACCTTTTTGTCCGTTATGTAGTTTAAGTTTCAGCACTTGTTAAGGTCACGTGCAAAATAAGGCTAATGATCATCACCCAGCTCCTGGGAGGAGACTGAGAGATATTAAACATATAGAAGACTTATAATATTTTTTTAAATAAAAATATTTTAGCTTGTACTTTTCATGTGGTATAAAATGATTTACCTGTAGAGTGACTAAGCAAGCTGGTCTTGGGCCTTATGCCATATACTGAATTTTGAAAACATCTCTACATGTACCTTCCATGGAATCACAGAATCATGGCAGATGGGACAGATCTGAGGAGCTAGCAGAGTCAACTGCTTGCTCAAAGTGAGATCAAAACTTAATTCTCTGAGGAGGATTTGCTCCATCATTTTCTCAGTGACCAAAATGAATCTGATCAGCCTGTAGTTGTCAACATTTCTTGCTCTTTCTGAACTTGAGCACCACACTGGTGTCTCTGGTCCTCCCAGATTTGCACAGTCTTTCAAGAGTGATACAGCAACATCACAGTGACATGAGGAAGCTCTTACAGCACTCCCCGACATTTTTTACTCAAGTGTTTATGTCTGTGTGTTCACAGGACTAAATGTATGAAGTTGCTGAAGCCCTGAAGCTCTGCAGGTAATAGCACGGACCACAGGCTTGATCTTCTGAGGAGCTCAAACAGCAATCTTCCTCCCAGCCCATGTGCTCCAGGTAGGTTCTTTCTCATAGAATTTTGATGTTTGTGCTTTCCTAATTGTCATTTCTTCTTTACATAAAGACAGAATCATTTGGCTTTTTGCAAGATCTTATTTATTGTGGGTTTCTTTTCCAATGCTGAAACTACACTATGTGTTAGCTCTATCTCTGTGACATAACCCCTAAGCATACATAACACCTGGCAGATCTGTTTGTCACTTCTCTCATCACTTCTTGCAGAAGGAGCTAGATGAGTGATCACTCTGTTTCAAGTCAGTCAAATAAGGACATGATTTGCTTAAGCTAAACTAAGGCTACACTGTCATCAAAGACTTGCCCTCCCAGCTGCATATCCTTACTCTCTCTGTGCTGAAACTAGCAGCTGTTAATCTGAATCACTATATGGCTTCACTCACAAATAAGGATTTTTCTTTGGTTTGAAGAGTTAACACTTTGCAGTCAAAATCCCTGGAGATTTTCAAGACCAGACCAGTTTAGGGCCTGACCAACCTGGTATGTTCTCAAAGCTGACTAGTTTGAGCAGGCTGGATGGAAGATATGAAGTTCTTTCAACCTGAAATACTCTTGATTCTATGATTTTTAGACTTAAAAATGCACATATATCTGCATGAAAATAAATGATGGCAGGCAATCATGTTTAATAAAGCAAATTCAAAAAGACAAGCTTTGCACTTAGAAGAGTAGATCAACCCTAATACTCAAGGTTGCACGGTCAACTCTCGTGATCTGAGAGCACATGCACAGGACTCTTGTGGTTCTGCTAAGAAAGCACTAGGCAAAAATATAGGGAAACATTCCATATATTTGTATGCACCCATGCTCTTTGGATGGTAAGATAAGCCAAATGCTTTGTAGGCACTTCAGATTTTCTGCGGATGTTTCAGATTTGTAGTATTTGTACTGTTTATTTGATCTATCAATGTGTGTGAGTCTGATATATCTAAGCCAAATCTTCATGGTGTTACGGAACTGTACATAAACAGCCATTTTTATGAGACTTGTGGAGTTACTTTACCAACCTGCTTATCTGAGGTGTGCTGCCCTAACTAAGATGCATACACATTCAGAGTATGTGAGGAAGGAAGATGGAGAAGCTATATGAAATTATGAACTCCAGCAAACCACACATGCATTTAAGTCAGAAGGTGGTGAAATGTATGATGGCTTTCTGGAAAAATCATCCTTGATTGTCTGATTAGTCTCAAAGAAAGCTGAGTTTCAACCACAGAAACTGACCATGTTGAAAATGGTGACTGATAGACTGACCAAAGAGCACAGTACATTAGTATTATCAAATGGTTTAGCATGGACGTGTCTTGCATTGATAAACATACTGTTTATCAAAGGTTAATGCTTAACAACTGGCCTCAGGACTCTTTAAATAAATTCTCCTTCCCTTATTTCCTACATAATTTACTAAGTACATTCCCAATTCTTCTAAAATATCACAGGAGTACAGGTTTACCTTTGTTTGTGAGGCAGCATTAATAATAACTAGGTACATCCTGCAGTCAATGACTTCTATTGCAAAGATAGAAATGTCATTTTATGCTATGAATTTTTCAAAATATAGCAACTTCCTTAAAGTTTCCCAGCACTGAAATGGTAGATGCAAATACTCCACTATAAGATTCTAAACCAACAGACTGTGTCTAACAATTCACAACACTACTCCTAAAAAGTCTTACTGAAACAATCTTGCGACTTAATCTATACAGTCTTTGACAAAAGCACAAAAACCAAACTCTGTATAGCAATATATTTAAAGTTACATTCACACATGCAACAGTTACGATAAACTGATCCATTTGATTATTTTCACTACAAAATTTTCAGAGAATGAATCACTGTTTGCTAAGCATTCTGCATTCCCGTTTGCTCTGGTGCTAGGAGTGTCAAAGCAGCTGAGAAGAGAGCTGTACTTTCTTTTGGCTTCCATGTAATAGCCAATTAATTTATTTGGTTTTGTTTAGCAATGTTAGGAAGTACAACTCTTTCTTCCTTTTGTTTTCCTTTTGTTCCTCTCCATTTGTTTTTGTCTTTTTTCTCAAATATTATGCATTTCCTATTTTCTTCTTTCTACTGTATATGATACCACTGCACGATAAATTTGGGATTTGTTTGGAGTTGACTCTCCCATCAGTCAGGAGTCAAGACAGCTAACAACAAGTCATAATTTTATATTACTTGCAATTTGGCCAGGTAATAACACATTGCATTTTGAAGAGAATATACGTAGGTTGCTCTGAAAGCAGTGCTTCCTATTTATTTCCACAGAAACTACAACAGATACAAGGAGCACAATACTACCATATGATAAAGTCAGTTCTCAGCTACAAAATGTTCTTTCTCAACACAGACACCACCATTAGCTGTGCATTTTCACTAGTAAAGCAAGAGCCTGCATGCCATGCTCATAAAAATAATGCACCAGTGGAAGTGACCCACTGTCACAGTGGCCACTGCTAAAAACGTACCACCCATCACACCACTGTGCTCACACCCACTGTTTGTCTCCATAAACATTCAGGAAGTGTCGATGAATGTCAATTTGTACAATTTTTTCTGCATGGAGGAATTCAGTTCCATTCCTTTGCTTCATACACACTTCCACGTCAGACAACATTCTGTCAGGTTGCCCCTCTGCAGCCATCTGTCACATGGAGACAAAATGTAATGGAGTATTGGCAGGGAAGGCTCAGCCTCTACTGCCATACCACCATCTGCCTCTGACATTGTGGACCAGCATAATAACATAGGATGTATTACTTTCAGAGTTTTCCTATTTACAGCATAAAATCTGAATAAAAGTTCAGAGCCTTAATAACATACGGACAGAAAAAGCCTGTAAGTCAAAAAGTGCAGTGGTACATAAAGAAGTATTTGTTTTAAAAGGAATGTGTTTGTTTCCAACAATTCTCTCCTGCTGCTTTTCAAAAGACAGGGTAAGAGAAAAACAATATCATAATGGAAAAAAATATTCACCCTATGTAAAATACTTGAAAATGGCAGCATGAAATAGACATTAGAGATACTCCGTTACTTTTTCAGTCCACAAGAGGAGGCTCATGAAAAGAAATGGAATTTTGTTATTTCTAACCATAAGTCACAGACATGGACTTAGGAATGTCCTTGATTGTCATTATGCAAAATCTCAGTTCCAATTTTATATTTCCTTATAGTGGCATAACTGTTACAATTTTTTTTTTTCTGTTTGCCACATTCTTTCTATCAGTCAAAGAACAAAGAATTATTTTACCAATAGGATTTTAATTACTATGCACTAAATCAACAACCATGACTTTTGGGAACTATGGTCTCTGTTATCTAGGGTTTAGTTTGCTAAGGAGAGAGTGTATAATAAACCACAACTGCAGCTTGTAAGACAGCGTATACTAGAGCATTTTTGTTAATGAAGATAGCTTTATGAAATCAATTGCAGAATAGCTTAGGTTGGAGGGGACCTTAAAGATGATGTATTCCAGCCCCCCTGCCATGGGTAAGGCTGCCAGCCACTAGACGAGGCTGCCCAGGATCCCATCCAATCTGGCCTTGAATGCCTCCAGTGATAGGGCATCCACAACTCTGGGCAACCTGTTCCAGTGCCTCACCACACTCTGAGTAAAAAATGTCTTCCCAACCTAACCCTTCTAACCTAAATCTCCCCATTTAGTTTAAAGCCATTCCCCCTGTCCTGTCATTACCAAACTTCGTAAGAAGTTGGTCCCACTCCTGCTTGTAAGCTCCCCTCAAGTACTGGAAGGCCACCGTGAGGTCTCCCCAGAACCTGCTCTTCTCCAATCTAACCAAGCCCAGCTCCATCAACCTTTCATCATAGGAGAGAGAAGTGCTCCAGCCCTTTGATCATCTTCAGTGCTCTCCTCCAGACACCCCTCCAGCAGTTCCACATCCGTCCTGCACTGGGAGTCCAAGGCTTGGACACAGTATTCCAGATGGGGCCTCATGAGGGCAGAGTAGAGGGGGATGATCACCTCCCTCACCCCTCTGTGGATGCAGCCCAGGATACTGTTGGCCTTCTGAACTGTGAGCACACAGCTGGCTCACGTCCAGCTTTTTGTCCATCAGGACCCCTCAAGTCCTTCTTTGTAGGGCTGTTCTCAAGGAGTTCTCTTCCCATTCTGTACACATATCTGGGATTGCCTCAACCCAAATGCAACACCTTGCACTTGGAAATCAAGATGGTCATCACATGCAGTTTGGATTTTGACATTCTGTTAGAACCCAACCTACCAAATCTGCCACATCCCCACGTGGCTCTGTGTGACATGCTCTGCTTTTTAGCCCCAGTGCCTCTGGGAGTCCAGGGCTCACAGAAGCCTGTCCCAAGACTGCTGGCTCATATAATCCTACTGGACAGTATCTCAAACTGCAAATAGACATATTACAGAAAGTACAAGAAAAGAAACAGACTCGATGGCACAGAGGGTTTATTTGTTCTTCCTCTGGAAGTGGTAAATCTCTACAAATCTGTGTTAGCACATACTAGGGATTCTCACACTACCAGTTCTTTATGTTTTGTTACTACAGAGAAAGTTTCAGTTACCAGGACCATCTGTGAATAGCTTTTCTCAGGCATTAGCCGCTCTCTGTGTATGACGCTTAGTCGGCTTCAGTAGCTGCTGAAGCACTGGTGTATGAGATGTCATTTGAGACATTTGAAAGAACATAGCTTTAAGATGAAAGTCTTATTTGAGTTAGGAAAAAAAAAAACCAACATGTTATCTGCACATCCTTCAGCTTCACTCCCCCAACATGGTTCTTTTCCCCTGTCCAATAAAAATGCATCTAAATGAAATTAGACTTAACATCCTTGGGCTCCAGCTATTTCAGGCACATATAACTGTAGTGAAAACACTCCAGGTTTTACACAGAAAGGAACACTAACACAATTAACTTTAAAATGTTTGTTTGAATCTGAAAATAAGCATCTGATTCATACTCACTCAGCTGTGTGGAAATACTATCCTTAGCCCAACTAAAAATGAGGCGTAGGCCACTGGGGATGTGGAGGAGGTAGTGTCCAAATGCTCCCTGGGACTTTTTTGGACACACTGTTGCTCTGAAAGAACTTCTAAAGATGACCCAGTTTAAAAAATGGATTTTTCTCATTTGTGCACCATTTGCTAAACACAAAACAAGCCTTCTCATTCCTTAGGAAAGTTCTGCCTCGAGTAGCATAAATCCACAAGGAAGTTGGAGCCACACAGGGACATCGCCTGGCATGCATTAGTAAGGGGCTTAGCAAGCAAACAAACTTTATTTTAAACACATCTTGAATGTCTCTTGATTTGATGAACCCCAGTTAACAACTTATGTGAAAGACTTTTAAGCAAGTATGTCTCACACGACGGGCACAATGAGAAACAGTGCTTGCAGAGAACATGTACAGGCTTGTTTACTAACACATCAGGATGTGACCTGTTCAGATAGCTGAAGTACTCTTCCTAGAATCAGTATAACCTGCACCAGAACTACACTTGTACGACAGGTCAGATACACACACCTGATACTATCAGTTTAACTACTTGAGAAGGGAGCTCACAACAGTGTATTTTCTATTTCCTATGAAATGCAGAGCAAACCTTCCTAGATTAGACGGACTGCTCTGAAATCTCAATCCAACTGGAAAACCCTGACTGAAATTTAACCTTTGCATATAACTCACACCTTAACAGAGCAAACAAAAAAACAAAACTCCAAGCGATGTTTTCATGTTCAAGCTGTGGCCCTGGCTCAGCGGCTAACAAAAACACTTACAAGGTAAATCAGCAGCATTATGGATTGATTTGCCTAAATTCGTGCTTAGAATAACATTCTTCAGTCTGCGCACCCCTGAATTTTTCTAGGCAGAAGTACAGGACAACCTTAGGCAAAAGGAAGCCTCAAGAGGCCTACATTTTCTTTCTTGTCTTTTGTAAAGTACTGAGAAATCATCTTTTGTTACAGACTGGCAACTAACACAGGGATACTCAAGTCTCAGTACTGCCAGCATAGAAAAGCACACCTAGGGAGTTAGCTTTATTTCCAGGGCTAGTCCTGAAGTCCCCAGGCGAGACCGCTGGCACCAGGGACAGACACATTTGTCCATCTGTGTGTGCCTGGCATGTAAAGTCAGCCAGGTTTCAATGCGAGGAGAAACCTCACTGCTAAGCTGCTCACTTCCTGGAAAGCACAGAAGAGCACAAGCTGAAAGTCTGCGTTTCCTGTTCAGCTGCTAACCCCATATATAATAGGAAAAGGTGGAACACCACAAAAAAAATAAATACTCTTGCTAGGTGTTGAGCTTCTAATCTTTTTGTAAACAGTGAGCCTTCATTTCTTTCATTTTCTACTACTTTGTCTGCTTAATACTCTGCTCACCAAAGTTAATTTGTAAGAAAAAGACAATAGAGAACTTTCACCCCTACTTCGTTAAACACAGACCAAAACTCAGCTGCAATTATCGTGTTTCTTTACTGTGTTTCATCTCAAAAGCTTTACAGTTTTATGATCATTTTCTGGGCAAGGACTGAATTAGTTCTTCTTAGTCCCGCTGGGAGTGAGCAGAGATAGCGGTACCACCACATTCCGGGGGGGAACGGTGAAGGTGTTTGTACCGCAGCCCCCACAAGTGGCTGTGTGCTTCAGCCTCTCTTTCCTACTGCCTGACGATGCTCCTGCACCCAGAGGTCACATCTGTTGTATGGAGTTTGTGCCATGGAGTGAGGATAACCTCGCTGGGTACAAATCGGGTCATCTTCCTAACCCAGACAATTAGTGGATTTCCTGTAGCACGAGAGGAGCAGAAGTCAAACTTAGGGTTGATTTTTTTTTTTTATTTGAGAACTAAAGAGGCTGCACTTTCTAGGACACCCCATAAACGGTGCCTTAAGACAACTTTTAAATATATCTGATTTAAAAAGCGTTGCCTGCCTCCCCGGAGGCTGCCAGTTGCACATTCCATCCTGCAAATAGAACACTGCAGCCGAGGTTCTTTCTGGTTTGTAAACAAACCACCACCGGCCGCCCGGCTGGAAAGAGCGGCACCGCAGTTAAAGTACAACCCAAGCAGAGCGTGTCCCGAGGCACGGGTTTGCAGGTGGGCTTCTCCCAGCCGGGAGCCGAGTGGTTACACAGCTGGTCCTACTGTAGCTAGAGAAGTTAATATATAGGTTCGGTTCAGCCCCCTCCCCAAGGCCGTTTGGGAAGGAGGCACCAGAACCGCGCAGCCCTTCTCCGAGCACAGCAGCACCGCAGGGATGGATAAGCAAGCAGCGGGATGGGGGAGCCGGCAGCGGGCCGGGCAGCCCCGCGGCAGCCGAGGGCCGTGCCGTGCCGGCCGCAGTTGCCCCTGCCGGGCCGCAGCCGTCCCTCGGCCCCGCCGCTCACCTTCACCCGCTTGCCCTGGATCTCCAGGCTCTTCATGGTGAAGTCCACGCCGATGGTGCTGCCCTGGCGCTCCGCGAAGGCCCCGGTTTTGAAGCGCTGTACGAGGCAGGTCTTGCCCACGCTGGCGTCCCCGATGAGCACCAGCTTGAAGAGGAAGTCGTAGCTTTCCTCGGGGTCGGGGCCGGGCCCCGGCGTTGCCGGGCCGGGCATGGCGCTGCCGCCCTCGGCCTTCCGCCCGCCGCCGAGGGGAGCCGGG
>PPHD01014155.1:0-10778 GCA_002909625.1 Bambusicola thoracicus
AAGGAATGTGACTAATTTAGGTAGTTAAAGTTCAATGCATAAAAACTTGAGGTCTTTTTTTGTTTCTCATACAACTGATCAGATGTAGCCTGCTATTGAATTCATTTGCAAAGTATTTCTTCAGAGTTGAGGCCTTGAATAGTCCTCTAGCATAGTCACACCTGTGCATTTCTTAGTTTATTTATTATTTATCCTTTCCTCTTGCTCTCCCTGCCCTAATTTTAATTACACTGATGCCTTACTGGGATATGTTTTCTTTGGTTTACTTTCAAATTTTGCTTTGTTATCATCTAGCTCTATTAGGAAAAATTAGTCCAAACAGTATATGTATGAGAAAGTATAATTTGTAAAGCAGGTATTAAATATACACAATCACAATATGTAACCAGACTTAATTTTCAATACATCATATTCTTGCAAGCCATATATGCGTAGCAAATGGCAGCATTTGGCTCTCTTCTCTGGTTGAACTGTACCATGTATGCTAACATTTCTTGTAAATCAAGATGCTCTGTGATTAAATTAGTTGACTCATTCTTGATCCAATAACTCAAACACTCTGATACTGATAAATCTGGTTACTTGATTCATGCCCAAGCTGTAAATCAAAGATTCAACAAACATTAGAAAGATATTGTTATTACTATGCAGGAGTTTAATATTGGGATTCAGTTCTGTAAATAAAAGAATATATTTGGGTGAGATTAGTTTTTCAGACTTTGGAATTCTACTATCTGTTTTTCCATCTCTTTTTTGAGCCTGTTGAGCCTGTTGTCTTGTGAGAGAGCTGTAGAATGTAAACAAACATGCATTCAATCCTATTACCTAAAACCTTGCATAAGTTCAACAAAAGTCAATTTGTTGCTCATTATCAATTTATATTGTGAAAGTATTACCTATTATTTCCTTGTAAATACTTGTTTACAGTCTTTTCTTCATTGCCGTCCTCAATCCCATTTCATCTTTGCATTAATGTCCTTCGAGCTGCAAGCGATGTGTAGGGATATTTCTTACCTCCTGTCCTTGAGCACAGGGATTAGTTTTACATCAAGATGTCCTTGATCTTCTCCGGAAACGGCTTTAGCTTCATGTGATATACTGGGATCCAGTGCAACTTTCCTGAATTTCCCTAACTGGGACACAGTCAAGTATTTCCTGTCTATATAATTCTTATGCCAAAGTTTAATAGGCAGTCTACAATGGCTTTCTGTGTTACCTTGTGTTCTATGGACTCCAAACTAGATCTGAACATGTTATGGATGAGCTGTATTAACAAAGGAAAAGAAAAGAAATGCTGTATTCTGTAAAAGAATCCTAAATACAGTGAGTCCATTTGCTTCTATCTTTATTATATTTGAATGTACTACAAGAAAAGATTACATGAACCATTGAGCCTCTGCAGGCTAGGAAAAGTCAGGGATTCTGAATGCCATTGGTTGCATGCCCTCCACAAGTACAGAAGTCCTGAAGCTTTTGGCAGCTTGTGGGAATGCAGTAGCTCCCTGTCATCTAGACAGCAAAATTTTTTACCACGGACTTAAAAACAATGAGAAGCTTGGATTTTAGTGAGTAAATTGAAGATACTAGTCTGTCTGGGTTCTGTTTATGTGTTTTAAGACACTGAAGTAAAAGATATATCTGAAGAACTGATATTCTTGCAGTGTGTTAGCACAGATCTGCCTGAAAGTACAGCAATTTAATTCCTCCAGTTAACTAGGGAAAAGAATCCAGGAGAAAAAGAGAACCACATTATTAGCTTATACCTAGGCAAGTGTTAAGCAGAGTAACAGGTTCTGCTGAGAGATTCTGGCATACAACATAGATTGATATAAATGATGAGACATAACTGGCAGTCATCACTTCTTCTTGTGGTGAAAAATCTGAGAGAGAAAGAACATGGCTACTTTCAAGTTTGCTTGTGGAGTCATTTTAGCAAAATTAATGGTTTCTTTAGTTTCTTGCATGTGAGTGAGTAAAAGAGAATGATGAAATATTCAGAATCCTAGCACAGAGCAAATAATCTTACATTTGAAAATAACTGCTTTTTTTTTTGTCCTGTTTTTCATTTATATAATATTGATCTGCACTTAATATATGTTTAGACAGTGTACTTTTGTGCAACAGGTAACAGGAAAACAAAATTCATGCTGTCTTTGAACAGACTAAAACAGTGGGGAAAGCAAACAAACAAACCTGACATTATGAGGCAACTAGGTACAGCTGGTTTTGTAATTTAGAGATGTAAAGTCCATCTGTCTAGAACTTGTGTTTTGCACAATCATCCTACTCAAGACCATACTGCCATTTGCTTGCTTTCCACCAAACCAGAGAGGAATTTGCAGTTATTTTTAAAGAGCGATAGCTATGAAATTGTCAGTGTGAAGGATGCGAAGATGCCATTCTTATCGTACTCTGCAGTGTTCTCCTCCCCACCACCATAACAAAGATAGTAGTCCAGCTGTGAACCACTCATTAAATTGTCTTGCATCTGTCCTCTGTGCAAATTTCGCTTTTCAGTTATTCTTGGACCCTTCTTTCAGTTAGGAAATTGACTTCAGACTGTAATAAGTTGTGCCAGCATATAATTTTTAAAAAGCAAAATTGATCAAATATTCTCAAGATGATTGTATAGAATTACACAAAATACCCACAGCTGCTAACATTTCAGTTTTAGGATTCTCTCTACTAGGACTATCACCGTATCAGACAGAAGTTATAATCTGCTCTTGGAGAAGCTCGTATTAGTTGCATAAAGCCTGCAAGAAAGTGTTGAACAGGTCTGATTGCTGCTGTGAGGGAAGAGTCAACCACATATCCAATAGCTAGCTTATTATAGAACAGTAGTGTGAAGGAAATTACAAAGTTTTGTAATCTATCTGTTATACAGTTAGGTTCATGTTGTGTTTCTTATTCATTTATTTAATTTTTAGTTCTGAAGCACAGCAGCATCTACAATTTAATCTTTTATTTTTGAACTGTCACCCTGATCATTCTAAGATGTACTTGGATTGAATTCCATAGCTCTGTATTAAAACATGTAATGCATATGTTTATTGAAAGAAATACAAAAATGTATGAAAATATCTAATTGTGTATACTGTTTGGATGGAAAATTAAAGATGTTAACCTCTTTTCACCATTCAATGGTGTGTGAAAGAGCAAGAGAGATTAAAAAACTTCATTAATTGCTGTAGGATGACGTTACAAGCCACCTGCACTTCAAAGAATTCTCAGTGAACCAGATGGATTGATGAATATGCCATTAAAGATTTAAAGAATGTTTGTTTTAAAAATATACTGCTTGAATCAAAGCATACAATTTACAAAAGTATCATTGCTCTTTTTTTTTTTCTCCTGCATCCTGCATAGTTTTGGGAATATATCCTTGTCATCAAGAGTGAGATTCAGAGATGACATTTTCATAAGCAGCAACTGCAGTGTATTTGAAACAATTTTCATTTTGTAAGAAGATTTATAGCTCCCTGTGCTTCATGCATGCCTAGTAACTGAAGGCGGGAGTGGAGCATAGTGGTTTTATAATTTGGCCCTGTGAGCCCGGGTCTCACAGAGGTGCTGAATTAGCTCATCTGACTAGACTGAGAGTAGTGTGGCAGATGCTGCATGGGCATGGAAGCTAGCATACTAACAATCTACACTGGCAGTTTTACAAAAATCTTGTGTTTTATCTTCTTTAGGACAGACGTGGTGAAACTGTACAAGAGAGTCAGTGGCTTTATGACTCATACAGCAGAAGTCTTAGCTATCAGAGGGGCTTTATCTAGAGTCTTCAACTGAAATAATTTTATTGCAGATTTCTGGCTAATATCCCATGTTCATGCATCTCCTGAATATTACGTATGAGAAGTTTACATATTATGTTTTAGGTGTAAATTTAGGTCCTTTTTGAGTGCTGCTACATGTTCTATTTCTTCTAGAATAAACTAACTTCCAAAAATTCATTCTATATTTAGACGTTGGTATATCAGAAACTTGCCATAGCATTAGTTTTGAGTGGCTTTGAGCGTAAATTCCATTTCCATCTTCCTTTCCTGAAACCATTATAAAGAGAAAATCTCTACTAAATTTTTCAATCTATTTTTGTACTGTTATAGTGTTTACTGGATGAGTTCTTCTGAAACAAGAATAAAATGAACATTCATACTTCCAAAAGCAATTTCTTATTCTGTGATTTGATTAGGTGTTGATTACTTAATAAAGTCTGTTGTTCATAGAAGGAGAAAGACTAAATGAACATCTCAACTTCAGTTAAAAGAAAGTACGAGTAAACAATTCTTTGCAGTGGAAAATATCTAAACATTGTGAAGACTGAAAAAAAAGAAAAAGAAATTAAGAAAAACTAATGTTCATCATTTTAATTTTAAGCATTATATGTGGAAATTCTTAGAATTCTTAGAATTTCTTCTACATTTTCAGTAGAGAAGGGGCATAAAAAAACCCAGCAACTAAATTTTTAATCTTTTTTGAAAATAAGTTTTACTGCAAGATTCATTCAGAACAATTCATTCAGGTAGCAGTATGCTTGTTTAGATTTCCAATTTGTAAAGAACATTCGAACATAAAAGGATTGACCTGTCTGCAGCTGGCAGGGCAATTTAGTCTATATAGACTGAGTCACATTCTTGCTTTAAGAAGAAAGAGAAAAAGAAAAGATAAAGATTCAAAGAGAATCAAGAAAATACAGTCATGTTGTGTCACATTCAAGTTCTTCAAAGTTTGAAATAAGTGACTTTACTGTGTCTTTTCCAAGTGTTTTCATTTGACCTTCATACATGGAACTATAAGCATAAAATAGACTAATTGTTTCCTGAAGTTTTCCATGATGAGTGTTTGAACAGCACTGCTTCTTTTTCCCCTGCAATAACAAGGAATAGGAATACCAAAAGGAAAGAAATAATGTAATAAATGCTGATATTCTACATCAAATACTTAATAATGTAGGAAGTGTTGAAGGAAATAAAATGAAGGCATCTACAAATAATAAATAAATACATTAAATTGAAAACAGTTCCTTCCACTAAGCACAGAATTACTTGTAAGACTTTGGTGTTCAGAGGCATCCTTTTCCTTGAGAGACAAGTGGGGATGAAAGAGACTGCTACAACAAAGTATTTTACCTGATGTTTAGCCACATTCTAGCTGAATCAGTCTTGTAGCATACTTTTACCTCCAGGAAGCAATCTTTTTCTTGCATGAATTGCTCTTATCTTCCAGATAGTGGGCAAAATTCTAAGTGTAGTAAAAGACTGTGTTTCTACTTAAATAGAAAGTATTTGCCAAACAGTTTGCAACTCTATCAATTACAACGTCCCTAACTGTTTTTCCTCCTCCCAAGGACAAGATAAACTAAGTGTTAGTATCTTTCCATCTTGCTTTGTCTGGAAAGTGATAGAGATACAATCACCACTTGATGATTATAAACTTGATTGTTGGTAAAATCTGTCATTTACATTTGGCTAGGTTTCAGTGTTATTGTTCAGTTTATGTGACACTAGCTGTTAAGATGATTATGTTTTTTAAGCACCTAAGATAGACGGAGCTTAGTGATGTAGCAGACTTTAAGTAGGATAGCACTTCTGGTTCCCCTAGGTGCTTAGCATCTCAACTGATAACATAAATTAAAACATACTTCAGTGCAGTTAGAGGATATCTGAGATCCTACAAGACAAAACCCTTTTGTGATGCAGACGCGATTGGAGAGGTTGGAAGTCACAAAATAAGAGAAGAGTGTGTTATTTTCATCTTGAGAGAGAGGAATTTGCAGTCTTTCAAATAGCGACTTGCCCGGATTTCACTATCTTGTCACTACTTTGGAGTGTCATTCTGGAAATGACTGCAGTTCAGATGTGATAACTAAGTGCTTTGATGTCTCTGTTCAGCCTCTGTAGATCATAATCCATTTTCCTCCTCAGATCACCTCAGACTGTGATGTAAATCAGCATAATTTATATTCACTGTTTAGAAGAGTATCTGGATGATATTATTATAAATATTGAGGAATCTGGATAAGTACTGTGTGGTCTTTCTGTTTTGCATTCATTCAAAAGGCTCTCTTGCAAGAATTATTATTATTATTATTATTATTATTATTTTCTGAAACTATTGTTATTCCAACATCTTCTTAGAAAAGTAATGTAAATATTTCTGGGGTTTTGTGGCTACGTTTTCCAACAAGCCATTAGTTTCTGTTGAATTCAGTTGGGTTTTAGTGCATAAAAAACACCAGTTTGTTTTTCTCGCTGTTTTCTTTTTCCCTTATAATGCTGAGATCAAATATGTGACTTTAAAACTGGTCAAGCATGAAATTGTTTCTCGGTATTGTGTGAGATGGTTCAAACGGCAGCAAATTCAGGAGAACTGTAAGACTTTTAAGCGGTTCTCAGAAACTTACAATAGCACTGAATCACAAGAATAGCACATACAAGTGTATGTGGTGTTTGCTTGATAAACTGATAATATTAATGAGCACTATCTGATCAGGGCCCATATTTAGCTTTGGCGATACCTGTAGAAAAACTGGTATGGATCTTATGCCTTATGGCAACTGCCACTGACGAGCAATTAGAGTTCATTATGACTACACTTATCCTATACTAATTGACATTCCTGTTGTGCCATTTTCTTTGTTTGATCGTGTGGCAGACACAGGCTTTATGGTCTCTGTAAATAATCTAGGAATTCCTAAACGTAGAATTTGTGCAAAATGCATTCAGATGTATATTTGATTATATATTCTTGCCAACAATATGTTTGAATTTACCCATGAGTCTCTGTGAAAGAACAGTGTAACTGCATAGGTAGGCTAGAAGAGAATGATCTTAAACTTGTTCATGTCCATATGACTTGCTGCATTTCTTATTTCTTACAGACGCAGGTTACAATGATTAGACTGTAATTTAATATATGTTTCAATATATGATGAGTTATTTATAGTTTGGTGTGCTGAACAAGCTTTACTGCTCACAGACTCTCTACTTTCTTCTTCAGAAAGAAATGAGCTGTTAATGCTTTGTCTTAAGTACACCAAAAGAAAGCTGACTTTTTCTGGGGGGCCTTGTTGCTTCTTGTTATGAATAGGGACCTTGCAGGTCATAAAATCATCCCTGTGAACCCTGTGGCTATGGTCAAACTGCATCCCAGATTGTCCCTTATGAATTTCTGACAACAAGTTCTAAGTTGTAAAAGTCTGGAAGAAGATAGCATACAATACCTTGGGGCTGGAAATGGAGTGGGTAGGTAGACAAAGTTTGAGTCATTTCTGCTCAAATATTTTAATTTTTTTAATACATTTTGTAAACTAGAACTACTTTTTTGTTAACATTTTCCAAGTCCATTCTCCCTCCAAATGACTGGTTGAATGCAGCATTTACTGTGGCCAGAGGCTGAAAAAGGATGGGTAGCATGTCTCAGTTGTGTTATAGTCAAATGGTGGACAATTACCTCCTTGTGCTGATGTCTAGGGGCAGAACCTCTCAGATGTGTGAAGCATTTCCTGAGCACGGTAATGCACTGCTTGTTGCTCTTAACAGGTAGTTTGGCAGTTTTATAGCCAGTATCAAATTGAATACATGAAGTCTTGGGAATACACTTTCATTTGAGTTCCTGCAATGTCAAAAGATACTGAATGTTTCTGAAAGAGAACAAAGGGCCCATTATGTTAGGGTCTTATTTGCCTCACATAGTGCCTTTCTTCATTATTCATGCTTACATTAGGGACAAATATGTCAAGGTGGAAGTTACCTATCTTTATTTTACTTCTTGTTCAGTTACTAAGTGCCAGGTCTATGGCAAAGTATAGTGTTATGAATAATGTATGAGAAACAACCTGATTATAAGGATGCTATCCTTTGAAACACCTGCAGTGGAAAGGGTAGTGGATTATTCAGAGTGCATTATCTTTGATATACAAAAGCTGAAGTAGTTTATTGTGTATGTAATTAGAGAGGGGAAAGTATTCTCTAACATGTCTGATGTCTTGGCAAAGCAATGGAGAAAGCAGGGACTACGTAAAATGCATGTGATAACACTTTCTTTCCCCTGCTGCTTTAAATTATAAGTAGAGTTAGTTGGGAATATTCTGACAGAACAGTTCATCAGAAAATGCTGCAAAAAAAGAAATTTTCACTGAAACACGAGTGAGATTCTGGCCTAGTTTTTTTGCCATTCTGCCCGGAACTGCTAGGAAACCCAGATCATAGTACTTGGGTCCCAAAGGTATCTTTGCTGCACTGTTAGCTTATGGATCCATGAACCAGCAGGTCCTTTTTTGTAGTAGTTTCATAGAAGCTTGAAAGTCTTACAACTGGCATTGCTGAAGGTCACACTTTGCAACAGAGTTCATAAATGTTTTAAAATCAGAGTTGAGACTAGGTGCAGTGAATGTTTCTGGAGTCTTGACTTTATGGGCTGACCTTTGGAGGCAGGGGCAATGGCAGTACATTCCCAGAGCTAATGGGAGCAGCCTTCTGTTTGGAAAAATGAACTCTTTGGATATAAGACTAATAGCAGCTTATAGAAGAAGATGATGGTCTTTGACTTGCTTTATATGTTGGTAATCCAAGCAGCATTTTACAAAGTTTTGTGGTCTCATCATGAGCTTTCAAGGATTTTCAGAAATATTCTTTAAAGCTTTTGCATAATCTTTCAAATTTTGCTGGGAATTCTCTACAATTTCTGGAGAATTAAATCAATCTGAGCAATGGCTATTATCTGTTATATCTGTTAGTTGTTCCCTCATCCTGGAAGTGGCATTGGCTTCACCATCCAATGGCTTTTCACTTCCCTCTTTCCCTCCCCTAGGGAAGTAGTGTTAAGAACTTCATTTGAAAAATTATCAAAACTGGATTATTTGGGAACTGTACAGAACTATCGTAAGAGGCAATGAAAAGTCAGATGTGAAAATATTGTGTATTTCACTTGGAAGTGCACAAGTGACAGCAGAGAGATTTAAAATAATGAAATGGATGGATGAATGTAGTGAATTCAAGAATAGCCTATGCACAGGAGACAGCAGAGGAGAGAGGGAATAGGCACAGAGATAACAGAGATTGCAATGTAGCAGCTTCACATAGAATGAAATGAAAAATAAAGATTAAGGAAAGAATAAGGAGAGGAAAATAAGAGCAAAAACAAACAAAAAAAAGCAATACAAACTTAATGTGGTCTAGGAGGAAGTATAAGGAAGGAGAAAATTTAACAGGCAAGTATGGGGGGAGTATTAAAAGGGGAAATAATAAGTTAGTACTAAGAAGCCTATTCCTTCTGTCTTTAATAAGCAGTCAAAACCTCTTTTTCTTCCAGTCTCTCGGGGAGGTTTCCACTGTCTTTGATGAAGCAGGATGCAGAGGCTGGAAGTCTGTGAGCTCTGGGAGGAGAGGGCTCACCATAGGCCTTAGTAGGCTAATGTGCACTTTGCTGCTGTGAGAACCTCAGAACTGATTGACAGCACAAGTTTTTCATTTTTAAGGAGTGATTCAGGGCAATCCATTCTGTGATTGCACGGTGCTTGGGATCCTGCTAGAGTTGTCTCAAATGTATGTGTAGAGGTTATTGCTGCTTAGCTGCAGAGAAAATACTGTACCAGTCCTGTCTTTGTAATTGGGAATATTAGTTTTGTGATCTTCTTTGGCTGAAAGTGAGGATGAATGTAGTGTACAGCATAGGAGAGATAAGTAAGGGAGGACAGGAGTCAAGCAGTTAATGTTATTGCATCAGAACCAAAAGGAGGTCTTGTTCCCAGGATTTTTTGGAGACCAGAATGTGTGGTCGCCACATTGTCACATCCAGCTCACACCAATGGCTTCACAATAAGAGCAGTTGCACACCTAAGAAGCCTTAAGGTATGCTTTTAAGCTCAGTATCTGTAAAATGTAAGACTATGATATAAAGGAAATGTTCAGCCAGTTGTGATAACAGTTTTATATAAAAAACACTAACATTTTATTTAGATACAAATGAATACATAAAAAAAGAAATACCGATACTCTGGCAGAAGTGTTTTAGATATCAAAAGACCAAATCTAAAATATATCATACAGTATTTGCAGAGTACGTGAGTCAAGCAAGAGCGTGTATGTTTAAATAGTGCCTCATAAGCTCTTGCCCAAAACAGGGGAAAGATTATTTGAATTTAATTGAAATTGAAGTCTTGACAGGTAGTAACCATCTAGACTTGAGTACATCACAAATCAGGTCATTGTACAGCCTTATTCTGATTCAATTTAATACATGAAATAGTTTGTGTCTTTAGATCTCAAACTTAAAGTAAAAATAAATAAAAAACTGTCATAGTTCATAGCACAAAACATTTAATAAGTATATGAAAATGATCAACTAAAGAAGGTAGATAGTTCAGTCACTGCCAGGAAAACATTTAGAGAGATCTGCTTAAATCTTAAATAATTCAGGTATAAATGCATGAATTAAATAAAAATGTATTATGCAGTTTGGTCTTGTTTGCAATATAGTGCCTGTACAAGTGAATGGATCACTGAAAACGAAAACATATGCAATGCCTTCTTTATGTCCTCATATGCTGTCCCAGCTTAAATAATGTTTCTCCAGTTAGACCTATAAATTGTGTACCTCATTAAGCATAGGAGCCAACAAAGCACATATGCTACCAGTGTCCACTTTCCTTCAGAGATTTAGGGTGACGAGAAGATAAAAGGTCTGTCTACCAGATGGAGCTTGTCAGATTAGCAAGTGGGGCAGTGTAAATAACACCGTCATACTGTGGTTTTTTTTTTTTTTTTTTTTTT
>PPHD01014156.1:4072-16886 GCA_002909625.1 Bambusicola thoracicus
ATTTTTTTTTTTTTTTGCATTGACTGTAAAATGGATGTAGAGCATGAATTCTGAATAGCATGCAGAAGATAACACTTAGAGATGGCAATAAATTATTTTGTTAAAAAACTGAGAACCACTAGCCCATTTTTGGTCAGTTACATTAGAGTCAAGACAAGGCTCCATGAAAGTGTGAGATGATTTTAACTTTTGAGGTGATGTTAATGCTCAGTAGGGCAGATGGTGAGGTACTAGATAATCTAGGCAATAGAAACACCACTCAAAGCTCCATGTCTGCTAAAGCATACCCAGATGCTACGTGGATATGGAAACTGCCAAAGAGTAGAAGTTATTTTCTGCTGTTCTTGGTACAGATTTGGAGGGTGAGAAAAAAACATTCACTCACAGTCTTCCTCTTTTTTTTACTTGAAGTGCTGCTCTGAATTATAAGAAAGATACAGTTTAAGCTTTTGTTCCCAGTTATGCTGGATATACATAGGAACACTCTCAGTTTGGGCAACAAGCAGTGTCATATCAATAGTATGTCGAGGGAGCTTTTTATTTTACCTGTGAGTACCATCACTAGCAAAGTATAAAAATAAGGTTTAATACGCTGTTCAGTGAAACACTAAATTTATGGAAGTTTTTTCCAATATATTTATATCTTCTGTCTCCTAACTCTTACTTTCTTCTTCACCTCAATTATTCAGTTGTCCCCTATAACAACTTTTCTTCCAGTCCTACTCCATGGGCGTGACACATATGCTGTCTTTAGCTGCTGTTCAGCTAAAGTAGCTTGAGGCCCAGCTTCCCAGTATTCATGTGTTCATTGGTCAGCCAGCTGCCTTCAGGAGAAAAATTAAAACAACTGAGTTTTGCCTGACTTTTGTCAGATGAAGTACTAGTTTTAGTCCCCTATTTCTGTCTACCATGAACTTGTAAAAATTTTGTCTTCTCTGGGACTTTCCAGTTTGGCCGGGTTTAATTAGCCAAAATTATGAGTTATGAAAAGGAGTGACAGATGTACAGTGTAACTGCATGAGACTTGTTCCTTAGCAAAACAAGATAAAAAATTATAGTACTTATAGGTTTTTTTTTTTTTTTGATAGCCAAAGTAAATACGTTATTAGTTTATATTACTGTGAAGAATGGGACTAGTCTGCAAAATGCATAAAAATTCACAGGGACCAGCTGCTATAGGCAGACATGAAACCTTAGGGACAACTGGAGACTGTACTTGCAAGAAAGAATGGAGGGTCTTATATATTTAACAGTGTTGTGTCCTTTTTTGGGAATTGTCAGCAAAAAATGTGATTTCTAGGCAAGCTAACTTCAAGGAGCTAAGGTAAGCTGTCAAAGTTTAGTGTCTTTGATTTCACATAAAGGCTTTTTGTTATCAGATCAGCCAAGAAAAGTACTTGGCACAGAGGTTAAAAAAAATCTTTGCTCACTTCAGAATCTCTGTATTTTGTCTTCTAGAAGTACTGTTTAATCTAAAGTGATAGGTTTTGTAGTTTAACACACAGAAAATAGAACAGCAAGCATATTTTACTTTACAAGAGCAATCAAATATTAATAAACCACCTCAGTTCTTTTTTGTCACACAACCTGCCAGTAATGTATTCTGTAACTGCTAGATAAGCAGAGTGGTTTTGACTCATGGCAACAGTGACTTAGTTATGCTTGTATGAAGGTGAGACAGCCTCGTACAGGAGGCTAAATATTGTTCGCAGACAAATGTTTATACCGATAGCTGTCAATATAGAAAATAAGAACATACAAAAAACAATTGAAGACATCCCAGTTATAATTCCCTTTATTATATTTCTTTTATGTTGTTGGATGATATCCTGTAGCGTATAAGTTCCAGTTTTACCTCTTTTCTTTAGTTTATCTACCTTATGCTGAACCAACAACATGTAGCAAAATAAAATGTTTGGGTTGTTGCATGCAGGACCAAAGAAATGGAGATTCCAGAAAGAGAGTATTAAAATTCATGTCTGTAACCCAAAAGGGCAGGAAATATACTTGTTACGTACATGCTGTCTGGTTTTATATTTGGAGTAAAATATGGCTCCATCCATACCTTCATTAATCATACAACATTTAACACTTGTGTGTATCCATAACCCATTTTTAATATTCTGTTTTTTCCCCTAGGATAATCGTATTAATCTTGTGGATTATGTTGTCATATATTACCTACGCCACTGTGATAAGGTAAAAGATTCCTTTGCTGTATATGACTCACTAAAAGTGAATTTCTTTCTTTTGTTTTGTCTGACAAGCTCTAACGGAAAAATAAAATCTACTTTCTTTAGCTTTTTGCAATAGCTTTGGACCTCAATAGATCTGAAATTTGCTGTAAGTTTTGTGATAGGACTGTGGAAAATCTTACATTAACTGTGCAGCTGCACTTTGAAAGCAATTGTCTGTGACTGTTGCAGGCTGTACAGGTTGTCACTCCAATTCCTTCTTCTTGTTATGTTCTGGTTACTGTAACATTACAAATTTTGTTTTGATGTGATAAAAATGGAAGACAAGCATTATTTCTCTCTTATGACAGAATATGATGGGGAGTTTAATGCAAGTGTCCTGATTGACAGAGATGAAGTTAGAGATTGAGAATGTAGGAAGAGGGGTAATGTAAATGTTACCCCTCATACTTTCTTTTTTCTCTAGGCATTCTTATCTTCCTAACAATATAAGTGTTTTTTTCACTTTTCACAAAACATTTTATTCTCCAACCCATGATTTATCCTTTACTTCAGTCTGAAATCTGTGCACTGGTATAACTTTAAACCCAATAGTCTAAGCTTATACTGAGGAACATCCTTTTAATACCACTTATACACTTGAATTGTTGGATTTCCCCTGAAGATACCACTTTAAATCTTGTAATGTTGGTTGCTACATTTTTTTCCACTTTTGAAATATTTTAATTTTCCTAAAGTAAGATATACGAGTTGCATAAAGACATTGAACTATATGATTTATTAAGCTGAATAGACTTTCAACTATATAATTTTATCTAAGTGCTCCAGGCAATATGTAAATATTGTTTTCAATTTATCCATATAAAGTGTGTATATATCTAATTGTGAAAGAGTTAAACCACAAACTTCTGGCATAAGATCATTTGCTCCATTAAAAAAGGCATTCATGTCATCTAATTTTAAGAAACTTAAAATCCCATAACTAAACTTTTAGTGTATAAGATGAACTGAAATGTCATGAGCTCAGTGTTGCTTCATAGTTTAAACTGAACAGTTTGCATTAGAATGTCTAAAGGGAGGTTCCAACATTCAGAATGATCAGGATTTTACCTGAAATTATATGTATGCTGGTTTAGGAAGAACTATTTAAAATATTTTATTTTTGTGGCTCGATTGATGATGTTTCAAAAAAGTAATTTATTTCACTGGAAATGCATTTAATTCTCATAGTGGTCTATTTGTTTGTTTGTTTGTTTAGGAAGCAGGAACAGACAAGAGTATTTTTCCCTTACCAGAACCACAGGATTTTTTCCAGGCCTCCCAAGTTAAGTTTGAAGACCTAATAAAAGACTTAAGGAAGCTGAAGAGAGACCTAGAAGGTAATGGGAACTTTCACATTTTTTCTGTAAACAACTAAGTGCCATTTAAAATGTGATCTTTATGAGGTTAGCTTATTGCTAATTAGGTTTATAGTGTTGATTGTAGTGTTTTTACACTGTGGCAGAAAGTAACCACATAAAATAGAAAAAAAAATGTTAAACTCGTGACTTAATAAAAATGAAAGTAAAAATACTGTAATTTTCTGTAATTCCCTTTTACAACTGAAAGACCCTTAAAGAAATCCTTCTGAAATGTTATGCATTATTTTTCCTCTGGCTTCTCCATAGCTGTGTGTTTAACTGTAGATATCTGCTAGGTCCATAACACAAATACTTTCTTCAGTACTTGTATAACAACAATTTAACAGCTACAAGAGAGAGTTGAATTAGTGCAGAAATAAAACACAACTTGCCAAGGCACAGCAAAGGGAAATTGAAAGCTCCAGTTCAAAACATTTTCACCCTGGGACATAAAATAAACATTTTAAAATATTTATTATAAACAGGGGGCTCAAAAACCCCGCTCATCTATCAATCAAGGTATTGAGGGGATATAAAGTAGGAATGGTTGCTCTCTAAGTATTCCAAGCAGTTTCATTTTTATTTTGTGCTCCATATGACTCTTAAAAATAAATCCAGTAAATGATGACTGGATATTATAAGCTTATCATTTTTGCTAAGGAAATTTCCTAGTTTTACTGAAGCAGATATGCGTAGAAAATAGAGATTAGAGACAGAATCTGTGTAAAAGCTTATATGTATATATATAAAAAAAAAGCTTCTCCATTTACATTTAGATGTCTACATCAAAGTGTGAAAATGTTTTTAGAGTTGGAGTTGATTTTTTAATGTAAGGCAATGAAAACCATTACAGAATATATTATCCTTACAGTTAGAGATGGCTGGGTTATGTCACTGCCATCTTCGGGATAGTTTAAAATGTTGACAGTGGTAGGGAAGTATCAGTTGTTGTTTGTTCGACCCAGGCATAAGTGAGTGCTCTATCTCCTCTCATCGCTTGGCCCTGTAAAACCCTTGGCCTGCCCTCTGTTGGGCTAGTTTGTGCAGAAACATGATCTGTGTTTGATCTTGTACTTTTTCAGCATGTAGTCCTGCTGTAATGCATCTTAGTCTTGCGCGATCTGCATGGAGGCTGTGACATTCACATCATGTTTGTACTACACTGCAAAGACAGAAAAGAGCAAAAGCTAATGTACTTCACCTCGCTTATAAAATAAGAATTGTTGCTTTCTTGTTATCACTGACTTGTTTTAATGTGTTTTCTAAGATATCCATAGAAAATGAAGAAAATTTGTTGCATTGAAGTTATTTTCAAAATTCTTCTTTGTAAAGATGCAGTTGAAACCCTGTCAAAGCAATTAACATATAAAGCTAACGACAGCAAGGATTTGAAACAGAAAAGGTTGTGGAAATGTTCTCAGATGTTGGTATTTTATCAATCAGAAATATGCAGCAGAATTCTAACAAGTATTCCTGTGAATAATTTCTCTTACATTTAAACAAAGAAGAAATCACTCATATAAGAATATTGTATCTCTTTCAAACATTCCATTTCTTTTTTTTCTCTTCAGATAATGCTGTAGTTTATTTTTAAATCCAAATTTTAATTGAAGAGGTTATAATTTTAACACGTTCAACAAAGATTTGATGAGTCTCTGTAGTTTATTGTAGCCATTAAAAAGTTGTGGTTGCTGGCAGAATACCAGTGAAAGTCTAAAGCTGAAACAGATGTGAGTAGCAGAAACCAAGTCCAGAGAAGCGTCGGGCCCAGCTATCCAGACAGGCGCGGCCCTTCAGATGTAAATAATTTGAACAATATTAACTGGCGCTGCCTGTGTTATAGGGTACATTGGATTTATTTCACAGTATGGCTGGCTAAGGTAGTCTTAAACAGCTTACCACGGAAGTGAGATGAGACAAAGATAACAAATGGAAGAGAGTTTTTTTGTGTGCGTTTAGGGAACAAAGTAATACTCCTGTTAGTGAGTTGTTTCTGAGATTTATACAGAATGATTAAAAACAACATAATTGTCACCTGCTGTGCCTGAAATAGCAATTTTGGTAGAAACTCTTTGTAATAGTCATCATTTAGTACTTAAAAATACTTAATAATTTTCATGATGGTATTCATTCACCTTTTAATCATTGATATTAACACAGGAAAGATTGGGGATTCATGAGAGAAGTGCGTGTCTTAATAGCCTAAAACTTTGGTGTGAAATACCTAGTATTTCACAGTCTGGAACTGAGAGTTCAGATCATCTAGATGAGCACAAACCCTTTCATCTGTTTCAGATAAACAGACTGAGTTACATACAATTTAGTGTTTTGAAGTCTTTCAGATTATACTTTAAGGAAACAGTGCCAATGAAATTTTGCTTTGGAAATTTCAACTTTTTTTTTTCCCTGAGAACCATAATCCAGCAGGTTTTTAGCACACATTCCAGAACAAACTGTAGTTCTGAGCATTTTCAGGTTAAAAAGGACAAGAAACAAAAAAATAAGTTTAATATATGTTTTTAAGGGGAAAGAAGTTGAAAAGGATGGGATGGGAAATAGTGAAATCGCAGTTATAGGATGAAACCTGGTTCTACTTTAAAGTCCTAGAAAAAAAACATTTTCTCTAAGGTCAGGATTTCACTGCAGGTCTATACAGTCAATGGAATTCCAGAATTCTCAAGTTCTGTGTAGTAGTATAAGTGAATACATTTATTCATTTGACAGATATTAGCTTTCCAGTTAATTTTCATGTTTCTGAAAACAAAGGTTTTTTTCTGTGTCAGTATTTTTAGATTGTAATATATCTTACTCCTTGTTTAAAACAAAGATTACCACTTTTTCATTTCTGTATGAGCAGATATTTCCTTTCTAGTTTGAACAGTACCACCTGATTGGTATTCTTCTGGAAGAAGCATGGAATATTTGAAATGTGTAGTCATTCGTAAGGAGATTTTTACGAAGCAAATCTCTTCACCAAAGTATGATAGACTTGCATATCTACCATGAACATGGAACAGATTCTAACTGCCATTTTCACACTACCATTTTTTTAATACTTTATACGTTTTAACTTTTTTTAACTTGAGAGTATGCATTAGCATATGTGTAGGTATTTACACATATAGACATACACAACAGAAAAAATATAACTTCATTTAGAAACAAGACTTACTGGATCAGCTACCTTTAATTATCGGTTGAATTTCAGTACTCCAGGAGACGTCATTTGGAGCTGCAGATGCAGTCATATCACTTTGGCAGATCTATATCTTAAAAACGTATGTTATCCCCAACTTTCCCACTTTTAAGTAATGCACAAACCCGTATTTTAAAATTGTTTAATCCTTTTAGAAAATCAATACAAAACCCTTTTAGAAAAATCAAAGAGTAAACTAGCAAACCATACATGAAAAAAAAGGAGAAATCACACTGTTAACATTTTCATATTGTTTTTCTTATAGAAGCATTACAAACATCTTAAATTTGTAGGCAAATAGTAGTTGGAAAGTATCTCTGGAGATTATCTAGTCCAAAATCTTTGAGCAAGACTAAGTTCATATTCAATTCCAGTTGCATTGGTCCTTATTGAGGTCAGTTTTGTGTCTAAGGATAGAGATTCCAACACATCTCTGGACACTTGTTCCGATGTTGAACAACTGTCATGACATTCTTCTTTACCCTTAGTCAGAATTTACTATGCTGCAACCCGTAACTATAAGTCATTTTTTATTACACACACATTTCTCATTGTCCTACAGCTATTCATTAGGTAGCTGAACATACCAGGCTTTCTCTGCCTCTTCTTTTCATTTTAGTTTCACTCTCAAATAGCATGACAATATACATGGTTTTTGTTCAAATGTCATATACAACCTAGAGTATCTAAGTATCTCAGTAACTAGTGAGGCATGCAAGCACATTGTGGCCTTTCTTAGAAGATGCAAGAGACTCTCATCACAAAATTAATCATCTTAAAGATGACTGTGTTTTAATTTAATGTGAAAATTAATCTCTTTCCCACATTTTCCTACTTTTTACATAATAGCTGAATTGCTGTAACGCATAATTTCAAAATGTACATTTTTTTTTTAACTGGAGACCAATTCTCTGTCTCCACAACTTCTGTGGCCTTTTTGAAAAGAAACAGATGCATTTTGCTGGATGTGATTAGCATAGGGTTGCCATACCAGTACCAGCACTATAGCTAATTAACCTCATCTCTTAGCATGTCTGACTAGACTAGTGATTACTATGTTGTTGCATCTGCATTATTGTCATTCAGTACCTTCCTCAGGGATCTTTGTATGACACTGGAACAGAATTTAGAAATATGAAATTGAAAAGGGACACTTGATCTCAATTCTTGCAGCCACTCTCACTACAAATAGAGCAAAGAATGAGGCTGCCAAAAGGAAAAATAATCAGTTCATGCTCATTTAAGACTGAAGTGCTCTGATTTTCTTATTAAATATCCTGAAAATATTTATTTTTATCAAGAATTATGAGGAAATATATTTACCAATAGGAAAATACTACTACTACTACTAATAATAAAATAAATCCACAGCAAAGTTTTATCAGTGTCTTAGCACATTAAAATTCTTAATTGTGTATATTCCCTCTGGAGTCTTCAAAATGGGTTAGAGGTTTTTGCAACAAAACATTGCAACAGTATGTTAATGAAGTATAAGCCTATTTTGTTCTTGAAAGTAATGGATGTTTTCAGTTAGTAAATTGAGAATTTTTCAGCTTTTTTTAAACTTCTATATAAACAGAAATGGAAATATTAAGTGAATGCATTAGTGTTTGTTCAGACAGAATTATACATAGTATTGAAGGCCTGAGAAAAATCTATTTTATAGAATAGGGTTTTACATAATGCAATAGTTATCAACAGAATGATGATTGTAATATTGAAAGATACTGTGTATTGTTTTATTTCTTTTAGAGATGGGTTACTGAATTGCAATGTGAAAATTCTATATACTAAATCAACTTGGTTAACCTTCTGAATAATTAGTTGGATCAAGAGATATTTTTTGCTAAAAGCTGATTGTCTATTCATTACAGAAGGACTTCATTCAAAAAATTATCAAAGGCCCTTTTCAAAAATACTTTTGGAAAAATAGTCCCAGGATGAGCAGAGAAACTGAATTATTTTCCAGAAATCAGTGGCTTGTGAGATAATTTTTTTTAATATTAATTATACTTTCTGATTTTAAAGTTAAAATTTGAAGAGTGTAGGCAAATAAAATAAATTTGCACTAGGTGGTAAAGCATGAGGACGCAATTAGGCACATGTGTTATTTCTTCAGATGTTTGTGTAAATCGAGCATGTTATGTATCTGATGAGGAGCGCATTTTGCATTCTTCAAGACTTTCATGACATATTTAGAGGCAATACAGAATGGTGCAGGGGAAAGAGAAAAGAAAGCTTCATGCAGGGGCAATCATTTTGTTTTTAATTAATAGCTGATAAAATAAGCATTTTTCTTTGAGTTTTCTGACCTCTTGAAAACTCTCTTGCCTCAGCAGGCTGAGATACGTTTTACTTTGTTTTGATTTGGCAAAGATACAACACAGGCATTAGAAAACGCATTTGGTATATGTGCACTGGATTCTACTGTACAATAAAACTAACATTTTGACAGTGTTCCACTGGTGGTATTCATATACGAATACATCAACTGGAATTTTTCTGAAGTGGATCATTTCTAAAAATTCCATTAGAGTTTTTAGTCTGTGATAATACAGAATAGTATGGAAGGCTTAACAAGATTTGAAAATACAGTAGAAGTGCAAAGAGATGATGTTTCAGGACAGTTAATTGCATGGAAGCAGATGTCTGCATGTGTGCACAAAGGCCAGGAGGAAAGCTTTCTATTACTTAAACAATGTTAATTTTTTCCTTTATTTTTTTCCCTTGGCTAAAGAATCCTTGGAAATTTCTTTCGAGAAATCATTCATCAAATGCTAAGATTCTAAAAAAAAAAAATTGGAAATATGAAAAATAAGTTCTTCTGTGCACTTTTCAGATACCTTTTTTGTGTATGTGTGTGTTAAGCATTGGCTGTGTAACAATGCTGCTTACATCTGGAAGCAGGTAGTATACATCTGGGAGTAGGAATGCTGTCCCTAAAAATGATGCAGTCTGGAGAGCTGGGAGGAACATATTAAAGGATCTTATCAGCTTTTCCTCTCTAAGAGAGTATGCAGTAAAAGAGAAGGCAGAGCCATGCTACATTTGAGCCAGTGGTTTATGCGCTTACTGCCAGCGATCAAAAATTGAAAGTACACTAACTCAGGCATTAGGATGTAAATTAGTAATAGTGAAAATAATTAGCACTTACAGAAGTGTGTGAATTTACATGATTTTTAAACCGAGCAGCATGCTGAACTGAAGAATTAGTTAGGTGGAACTTTATGATCTGTCTTGCACAGAAAATCAGAGATCCAGCAGTACAGAGAGAAGAGGAGAACGCTTTTGCTTTTTTTTTTTTTTCAACTTATGAACATACTGATCCAGTTGTTGCTTGGCAGTTCTCTTCTATCTGTCCAGCACTCCCAGTAATACTGTGTTTGTATGTTTGAAAGATCTCTTTTTTTTTTTTTCTTTCTCACACCGGTATGAGCTTAGCTCATCTGATTTAAAATATCATTACTTCTTAAAAAATTAGTCTTGCTTTAAATTAGCCAGACAAAACACTTCAATTTCAAATACTCATTTTCTGCACTGTTCAGACAGAAGTGAGATGTCCTGATTTCTCAATGGGTTCTACTGGTGAGCACTTCTCCACTCCTGACAAATCTTAATGATGTGCGGAGATCTATATGTTTGGATCTCAACACTAAACTAAAAATGCTACTAATAGTGTGCATGGCAATCACTTAAGGTATCTTACAAAGACCAGAAAATTATGGGAGATTAGTCATTATAGTCATATATATATATGAATTCAAATTCCATCAGCTGCAGTATGCTTTTCTGCTGAGGGCACTAAATGTAACCTACCATTTCAGAGAGAATACATTAAGCAGAGTCTTAGATGTGTTGCTATGGTGTGAAAAATGTTTAGTTTTACTAGCAATCTTCGTTCATTTTTAAAATGCGTTTTTAGGAAACAATCTTAATAGAAAGGATGTAATATGATTTATATAAAAAGTTGATATGCTTTGTCAAAACGGGGAGCAAAAAAAATGTCCTTTAGGTTTGTTACTATTTATATAGACCTGGAAATTTCTCCACTTACTCTTCATATACTGTAAATTTTGAAACTGTTCTAAACAAACAAAAAGGTCAGAAATCTTAATTAGGAGAAACAATGCCAGAATACCTGACAAAACTTGTGAAAGAACATTCAAGTTTTCTGAATCTAGGGCTCCATTAAATATCCATTAGAACAGAAGAACATTACAGGGTGTTTTGCATGTCACTAATTCAGTTATTTCATTTTCCCCTCCTTAGGATTTATCACTTAAAACTGCTTCTGTCTTACTTAGATATGAGACTTTCTAACTTGAGTACCTTCACCAATATTTGTGCATCACAAGAGGGACGTGTATTTCAAGCAGACATGGATCAGGCTGTTTCAAGTTTTACTTACTGGCTTCTATCTTGTGAAATAACTTTTCTAGAAAACTGAATTATTATTAATGAATGGAAAAGACAATTGTTCATAGAAACACATTTCTTCTGGTAAATTAACTGAATATAACTATGCACAGACTGTAAGTATAGAGCATTTAGTTTTCTGTGCGCTAATACTTTTTTGCATTAAATTGTTGACCTTTATTTCAGACAATAAAAACCATGCTTGAGAGTACAGAGTACTGCCACATCTTGCTCCTCTTCTTAGTTTCCAAGCCAGACAAATCTAACAAAATAAATCATGAGGAAGTTGAATAAATTTACTCATTTTTACTGAACTTTACTAGATTCTTATTGGGGTGTGTAGGCCCAAATAGTGTGACAGGTTTCTGGACTGTAAAAAGTCAAGGATCCTCTCACACAGAAATTTGATTTTCTTTAGTGCAACATTGAAATCATTTGAGGTACGGTTTCAAATCTCCTTTGAAACAGAAAAGGTAAGGGCTCTAAAAAGAATTAGAAAATAACAACCATCTTGTCAAAAGTAAGCCTGCATTATGAAAAGAAAATAAAAGAGTTAGGCTGGTAGTACAAGCTGCCAGGCTCTGACCGAACAAGAGGAGTGGGCGCTGTTAGTGGCTTTCACATCAGCATAACTCATAGGGGACAGCGTCAGTGACAGGTTTATAGGAATGCGTGGTGTTGATACGTGGTTTCTTTGTCAGGATGATTCCTGTAAATGCTACTGATGAGTTCTGGTGAGTAAATAGTTAGTAATTTACTGTTATCAACATTAAACTATTTCTGGTTTTGTGTTTACTTTAAAAATGATGCTTAAAAAATTCCAAATCCAGTCTGATTGACACTGAAATGCTCTTTACATGAAAGTTTGTTTATGGGCAGTGATTCTTTTGACAGATTTACAAGTGCCTGTGGAGTTTTAAAAGACTATTGCCCAATAGGCACTAAGTGAGAGACATTCTATTGTGTAAATATTTTCACTTATATTGGGGATTTTTAAAGAACTTTTTGAGCCAAATACTGCATTAAATCTGAAGACAGTGGCAAACTGATAATCAGCAGTTTCCAGCTTTGTTCTTAAGCTTTGCTAATGGTTTCCATTTCTATGGCCAAGATTTGCAGTGGGTGAAGCATGATGTACATCCAGCAGTTTGTAAGGGCTTTCAAATACTATTACACTTTTTTTTTCAATAGCTCATTTAGAAATAAACAATTTTCAAAGTAGTATATTGCATTTTCTTTGGCTAACATATAATACATGCCAAGAAAAGGAATCAGAAGTTGATTACAGTAATAGTGAATTTGCATAAGTTTGGGCCCATTACCGTTGAATAAGGATGTTTGTTTTCTCAAATGATTACTTTGGAATGAGGTGATGAGTGAGGAAGTGTACATGAGTTATCAGATTCTTCAGAATTCTTTCAGATTCCTCAGAAATTCAGAAAATTTTTTCTTTCTCGAAAGGAAATTTCTTAGAATAGGAATATTCAATAGACTACTAAGGAAGGAATATTCCATAGACTCCTTACCTCAGAATCATTCTAATAAAAACATTTGCTAAAATATAGCTATATATTTTTTTTAAAAGGAAAATGTTTCCATTGCAGACA
>PPHD01014157.1:0-16884 GCA_002909625.1 Bambusicola thoracicus
GTGTGTGTGTGTGAAACCACAGTATGTGCGGAAGTGTTCAGCTTGAATGAAGCTTGGCCTACAGCAGAACAATGTGAGCTGTATCTGACAGCAGAACCAATGGTGCTAGACGTGTCAGTGGGGCTGGCATCAGGACTGGCTAGGACGTTAGACCTGGTGTAGTGTGTCTTAGTCCCTATGGATGACAGGTATAGGATGGTGTGTTGCATAGCCCGGGAAGCAAACCAGTGGGAATGGGACCTAAGTTTCACAGAGCTGGCTGTAGGAGTTCTTGCTATTTTGTTTCCCCTAGCAGTGGCTGCTTCAGTGCAGCTTACTACAGGTGAGGTGAGGTAGCCCCCGTGCTGTTGCCTCTATTTCTTTTTCAGCCCTAGATATCTTGGCAAGCAAGGGGTTGAGCATCTGCAGTTTTGCTTAATCAAACAGCCCCACAATGTTGCAAGCAAAGAACAAGGGGTAGTGAATGTATTTGAGGTAGCTTAATAAATTAGTATTAGTGTTGTAATTTGCATCGTCTTTACTTTTGAATTTCAACTATTTAGCAAAAATTACTTGGAAGGGCCATTAATTTTAGCATAGGAGTGATGATGCTATATGTAGGAGAACATCTGGCTACATGCTCATCTCTTTATTTTAAAGGAAAATGTTTGATGATACATAGAATCGTAAAATCACCAAGGTTGGAAAAGACCTCTAAGATCATCTAGTCCAACCTACCACCATATTTAATGTGAAGATAAATGTAAACCATTGATATACTTTTCTCTTGCAAGGAAGGTGGAGAAGAAGATGGAGTCCTGATAATTTTTCCCATTTGTGCTATGGCTGTGCATAATGTGCTTTGGAGAGCATTCTTAAATGGGAAAGTATTGCAGGCTTTGCAGTGTGAAACAGACTGGCTGCTCTGCTCTTGCTCGCCTTTCACTATTTGATAGCTGTTTTCATGCCTTTAGTACATCTTCTGTTCCTGTGGAATATTGCCATGATTCGTTTTGTTGCTGCTGTAGTTCAGCTAAGAATTACTGACAAGTTGTAAGGTTATGAGATTGCAAGGACTTTTTAAAATAATCAGTGAAGAAACAATATTGTGAAAAAGTCTTAAAACCTTTTTTACTTTCTGTGCCTGGAGCGATCGTCAAGAGCTTCTGGAGTTTCTCACTCAGTTGAGCTATGGAAGTTGGTCACTACAGTGAGCAGGAGGGATTTTTTTTTTCCTTTCTGTTATTTCCTGCTAGTTTTATTCTAACATGACATACCTGCAATTGCCATCGTTACCTTTTACCATACGCAGTGTTTTTTTTTTTCTGGGCAAGTGCAATGATTACACCTGCAAAACTGTCTGTTCAACTGCAAAACCCCCAGCTCTCTGCAGTTTTCAGGTAAGCTGCACACTCAGCACATGATCACATATCCCAGGCATTAAGTAACGAGTAATTCTTGAAGATATTATTGAAATAGGCAAATCTGGGTCAGCCCAGAGGAGAGGAAGAAGGAACTGGCACCGTGCTTCTTGCTGCCGCACATGCACTGAGCGGGCAATGCTTGCACTGTGAAGGTGGGCCATTTGCTCATACCGCATCATTTGGATACATAATGCCCCCAGACCATCCTGTTGCTCCTCTGAATTTTTCTGTGAATAGATAGAAAAAAGAAAAAAAGTTGGTCTTCTGCCTCAGCAGTGTTTGCAGGTCCTTGGAGGAGCAGAGGAGCGCTCCTTGCTTGCCTGTTCTTGCTGTTGTTCAGACCATGGTCCCCATAACACAACCTGAATCCTCTCAGCCCAGTGCCAAATGGCAGGGAGAACAGCACCTTCTTTTATTGCTTTTCTGGGGAGAGCTGCAGTAAACTTCAGTAATCCCTCATCTGATGATGGAGGATAAATATAACATGGCTCTTGGGCAGACTTAGTCTGTATTCTTTTATGCTCCTATTTGCTTTGAGGTTTAGGAGGCCCACTGATTTGTACTTGCACAGTTCTTGTCCCTGTCACTGCATTTGTTTCAAGGAAACAGGAGGTGTGGCTGTCCACTGGCCAGGGCTCACAGAGGTGGCAGCGCTCCTGGTGCGGACATGATTCCCCATCCCTACAGGCAAGTTAGCGGGCTGCCAGGTGTGCCAACAAATGCTGTGGCAGGTCTCCAGTTCCCAGCAGTGCCTGGCATGGCCATTCTCCTCCCTTCAGGAATGCAGACGAGGGAATGAGAGGCAGCGATGGAGCTCAGGGAGCAGCCTGGCCATGATGTGAGCAAGGAAGCTGCTGCTGGAAGGAGGCATGGAGCATCTTTCTGTGTCATAGTGGCTGTGCAGAGCACCTTGAGCAGCCTGGAGAGGGCTCACGCCCTGCCCCTGTGTCCCCTTGTGCCAGGGGACCTGAGTGTACCGAGGCACTGGCTGCTCCTGTATTCCCATGCTGATGGCAAATACCAGTTAGAGGTATTCTTGCATGGAGCCTTTTGTCGATGCAGCTGGATTCATGTTTTTTTTTTTTTTTCCTCTTAGTTTTTCCCATCAGTAAATCACGTTACCTACCTGCAATTTATCGTAGCATGATTTTTCCCCTGATTAGCATCTTAGTTTAATGGATCTCCTTCCTTTCCCTCTCATCCTCTTGGTAGCATCCTAAAAGCTAAATTGGCAAACCACTTTTTTTGCTTTAATACTTAATGACTGAAAAGATACAAATGCTTTTTAAAAAAAAAGTCAGCTGGTTGATACACAGGGAGATGTTGACAAACTATGCTGCTCAGACAGTTCTTTATTTCTGCATAGAATGGATATTAGAATCTATCAGGAGGCCTGGAGGAAGAAAAGGCCTTAAAGAAAACGTGTGTGTGATAGCTAGGATTAGGTGTGAATTCAAATAGACTAAAGGTTACCATTTCTTGTGCAGCTGAAGCTGGGCATTACTTCCCAGCATCCGTGCTTGAAAGTTGTGCCACTTGTTTGGAGGGGATTCTTTTAAGGCCTAGCATAAGGTAGTGATAGATCTCATGGTTTGGGAGAGTTACTGTCAATGTTTTTGTTGAAGGTTGCAGCGGGCTCCTCTCAGTGCCTTGGTCTGTGCTGAGGGATGTGGGAAGCAGCTCAGCCCCAGTACCTGCTGAGTCCTCCAGCCAGACAGCCACAAAGGACCTGAAGGCTTAACGTGTAGATACGCTTTCAGCAATCAAGTGGCTGTTCTTATTTTCAGCGTCATTCAGTTCTGAGATGTAGAAATACTACTTTGTGGTCTTAAACCACTGCCTAAGAATTCCTAGAGGCAGCATTGTGGGTGGCTTCTTAGTAATATCTGATTTTTATTTATTTTTCTTCAGCATCGTGTATTTGTAAGGTCGGGTAACAGCTGGTGATTTCCAGGGTTAATATGCTGGGATGTGCCTTTGATTGAACAGCAAACTCTTGTAGGAGATTTTAGCCTGTTCTGCTGTACATGATCAAGTGCAATTAGCAGTGAAGAGGGTTTTATATGTAAATTGGTTGCGTTTACTGAGCAAATTTTCTTAATGAGCCTAACTTAAAAAAAAAAAAAAAGGGTTAAAAAAGAAAAGAGAAATAAAAGGAAGAAGATCTCACGGGCTCTTACAGCCTTGGTAGTGCTGAACCTTCCTTGACCCATCGAGATACCAGCATGCACTCCCTCATAGCCAAACCCTGCTCAGTAGATAGCTTGGGGAGCTGAGCAGGACCAGGGAACAGGGACTCTTTGTGTCCCGGGCTGTAGGCTGTTACTGCTGTATGCTGTTACTGCATCGGGGAGAAATGAAAAAGTTATTAGTGGACAGGATCAGTAGCGTCCATTAAGGTTCTGCGACAGTAAAATTAATGCTTTTCAGACATTAGGCACAGAGGCTCAGCATGATCAGCTAATGCCCTAAAATTGTGTTTACTCGCTGGGTTAGCACTTACCCAGGATTTGGCTTTTGCTCTGTTAATGAGCTCCTGTTCCCTATGGGCAGTCAAGTATCCGTCAGGTTTCAGAAATAAGTGCTTATTGGTGAAGATCATTGAAACCAGGTAAACAAACCGTGACCGAATGGAGGTTCTGCAGGTGTCCACGCTGCTGTGTGCTATTCAAACTTCAGGAGACAAAATAAGCTGTTTGGAGTTGGTTTCGTACTGGAGGAGTCCAGTGTAAATAACTTCTGTTGTTCATTAACATGAGGGATGAGTGTGTACTACAAGCTCTCTAAAAGAGATGAAGCCTTGGGTGTTGCGTGTACTAATGGAGTAAGAGGTATAAAGTGGCTTCCTAAATCCTCTCCCTTGTCCCAGCAGCTGCATTCCTGGGTAGAAGGTTTCACTTTCTGAAGTGTTATTTGATTGCTTTCCCATTGAATCTGTGGAAAAACAACAGTTAAAAGCCTGAGAAGCATTGTTGTAAGAGCTGGGAAAATGAAGTTTGTGGGATGTTGTTTTACCTTCGCTCACCACCCCAAGTATACATGCACTGATGTGTTATAAGTGTTAAATTGAAATTGTCAAACAGTTCACTTTGATGTTCAGTTAAACTGAAAGACTGAGAGTGAAATTATTTATGCCAGTTAAGAAACTCAAGTCAAGCAAAACAAAACAATAAAAACGCACAAAATACCACTCCTAAACAGAAGGAATCCCTACCCCCCAGCAAACACCTGCTTTCACATGGAAGTCCAGTTGTCAGGTGGGCATTTATCAGAGACAAAGCCCAATAGAGGAAAGGGTATTATATGAATAGCGTGTGTATTTCTGATCTTAAAGGTCTTTGAAAATATTCAGCTTAAATGAAAAGGTTCAGTTATGCATAATACGTGCATAATTTAATCCTGTAAATGATGCTCCTGTGCTTACTGATTTAAGACCAAGGGCAGCCCCTTGGTTTGAACAAGGGAGCAGGCCCTCCATGTCCGTGGCTATAGATAGGCACTGCTTAAGTCCCGCACGGGTCAGACACTGGGCTCTGACCTGCTCCTTGGTTTGGGGACTTAAGAGGGCTGCTCAGGACAGAGCATCAGCCTCTATGGATGCTATCAGCCCACTTCAACAAGTCAGATTATTTAATTAGCCCTATTAAGACACTTCTATTTTTATAACTTATTTATGAGTGCTCTTGCTAAGCTGAAAGGTCTGGATTCGGGTTTCAAAAAGTGTTTTCAGTTCTTGGTGGTGTTAGCAGTTTTGAGAGGTTTTATACCACGACTCCGTTGCGTTTTCATCCTAAGCAAGCAAGGAGGCAGCAACAAGTGGTGGAAGTCTGCTGATACACCTTGGTCGTGAAATCCTGTTCTTTGGGTTTCAGAGGTAGCTTCTGACAAACGTTTGCTTAGAGATATGTATGGAGTGATAGAATGCTGAAGCGCTGCACTGCTGGTCAGCTGCTGGCCATTGCCATCTCCTCCTTGGAAGGGGAATGGAGTTGCTGGCTGCTTGCACCTTGGATCCCTGACAATCCCAGGAGCCTGCTAGAGGACAGTTATTTGTCCTAACGTCCATGTTGTTGAAGTGCTTTGGTTGCCACACAGGGTATGAATGTTCCCCGGCAATCATTAAAGCTGCATGAAAATGAGCATCCTGATGGATGTTAGTAAATGGCATGTGAGGGTTGCTTTGAACTAGGTGCTGTGCAGCTGTTTTACTGAGATACATGTTGTTTTTGTCTGTGTTTTTATGAGGATCAGGAAACAATCTGATGATTTACTATTGAGAATAAATCCAGTGTGCATATTCACCAAAAAAAGATTATGTGTCCAGACTGATACAGTTATATCTTCAGAGGGTTTGAAACAGCTCTAATTTGATTGTTAGAGGAAAGCTCCTTCAGCATCCCCCAAATTAAATTCATTTACAAAGACAAAATAGACTTCAAAGCATAAAATTTTCATGCCTGGATTCAGTCAATCGTTTTTCTTTCTGATGAACCACTGCTGCATGGTGTGGAAGAAGAAACTCCCCAGATGTGGAGTCAGTAGATGCTTTGTAAAAATTGCAGTTGTGGTACTGGCTTGTGGCTTGAAGCTTGTTGTGGTGATGCTTAGGAAACAGTTAAACAAAGCTCATTCCCAAGGTGATCCTGAAGCACTGTGTGATGAGCGTGCCTCTGTGGACTTGAAAGTAAGGTTAAGCTGTTTTGAAAGCGGAGGATATCCAAGTGAGTGAAGGCTACATCCAAAATCAAAACTAATCTGGTTTGGAGAAACAGAGGTAGGTGGCATTTGCCAGTCCATGTTCGAAGATCTTGTCCAACTGCAGTTGCAGATGAACACACAAAATGATACCCTCTTACTTAAGACAGAAGTCTAAATATGAGCTCATTGCGTTATATCATCAATGAGTTATTTGAATAGTAAATAAGGCTTTTTATTACTTTCATTCTTGCTTTATTGCATTTGCTGCTCTACACAGTATGTACAGCATTGGCACAATATAGCTTGCAAGCTAGCTGGAGCATTAGCAGAATTGGTAATGGTGTTCCAAAGCCATAATGCTTTGATTGTGGTACTGTTAAAGCCAGGAAAAAAACAAAAACACAACCCCAGACCCCAACAGTTGTTGCGTTTCAGGCTGTTGTACAGAGTTAGGAAGTAACAGCTTAAAGATGAAGCAAATGTAGTTATGGAACTTACTGAGACAAAATTAATATGGCTTCCGAAGTACCTGTTTTTTTGTGTTTTGTTTTGGTGTCAGCTTTCAGGATAAAACAGAACTGTGAGCAATTGAGGATAGCAGTATAAATCAAGAAAAGGGGCAATAATAAGGAATGTGGAAGATATTGGGTGTAGTATTTTAACATGGAAGATGCTGACTAAGTTAACTCTGAACAGGGGTGTAGGCTGTGTTGAAAAACATTTCACTCCTTGCTCTGAAATTAAATATTGAACAGCACACTAAAATAACATGAATTTTAAAAGTTGAGATAAATTTAATGTGGATTCATTTTATTTTGATAAATGAGGATGCTGCTGAATGAAGTAATCTGATTTGTCTGAATATACAGCTGTCTAATAGAATGGATGAATGGATGTATGTACTGGTGCTAGAGTGTATTGCATGCTCTAACTGGAGTGTTAGGTTAAGCAGAAGTCTTGAGAGATGGTCGTGACAAGCAGCAGAAATTTTTGTAAATATCAAAAGAAAACAAATACAGACTTAAGTTTGAAATGAATCTTTCACTTGCCAAATTAACACAAGCTTCATATTATGTGTGTTTTCTAAAAGTTGGCATAGAACTTGAAGATCTTCTATGAGTAGATGTGCAGTGTTTCTTCCATTGACAGCAGCTGCTGTCACCAGCTCTGACACCAGCTGTGCCTGCAAACCTGGTCTGGCTTTTCCTTTAGAGCATGGCAACATTTCTCCAGGTTCTCATCTGCTTTCTGGTGGAGGTAAACCTGGAACAACTGGGCCAGCTTGTTGAAGTTGCTGTGGATTTGCATATTACTGTCTCATATTACATAAATTTTATAAGAGAAGTCCTTGTAATTAAGATTGACATGCAACTATCTCCTCAAATGGCGACTTCTGCTAGCCCACAGGATGTCTCTGTACCTGAGAGTGCAGGTAGATGGTGTGTAGTATTATTAAGCTGCCTCTGGCTGACCCCAGGAAAGGCACAGGAAGAGTATTCAAGGGGTTTTCTTTTATCCTTTCCACAGTACAAGTTTTAAGTCAGCTACAAGAGAGGTTTTCATATCAACAGCTTGAAAATGCAGCAAAACCTTTTTGATTTTGCTATTGGAGTGCTGATGGCAAAGAACTAGTAATCTGTTGCCAGTGAACCAGCCATTAAATGTATCTCAGATATAAGGGTCCCAGTATGCTAGTTTGCATGAAGAAAAGCAGGTCAGTCTTCTCTATCTGGATTGGTTTTCCAGAATGAAATGAGTCTCCACATGCTCAGTCTTGGCTTTCTCACCCTTCAGAGTTGTACCTGATGAGAAAATAGAGCAGAATAGTCCTGCTGAGTACGTCTCCCAGAGCTGCACAGAGCTGTTGAGCATCATGTGCCCCCAGTACACTGGCATTGTGGATCCAGCCAATGTTCCACATAAAGCACAGGCGGGACCTCGAGAGGTCAGTGGTGAAGCGCAGAGCTGCCCCTCCACTTCCCAAAAACTGGAAACTGTGGCATGGAGTGTTTGGAGAGGAACTTCTCTGTCCACATCTGGTAAATGAAGCTGAAATGAGCTGTCTGTCACTGGCAACTTGGTGTCTGTGCAGGCAGATGGACCCCTGGCAGGAGTCATTCGTTGAGTGACTGCTGAAACCATCAGTATTGGCGTCTCCCGTAGTTTCTTCCTGTCATCTTCCATCCCTTCCTACTCCTGGAGAAGCAGAGGCTGAGCACTGCTAAAATACTCTTAAAATTGAACTGTATTTGGTATATGTTCTTTTCTGTCCAAAATAACATCCAAAATATTAAGCATTTGTACGTCCTTCTACCTTTTAATTGGTGGTTTTGTTGAAAAAGATCTGATAGAGCTGTAACTGTAATTTCCCTTCCTTTCATTGCTGATTCAATTGGAAGTTGTTAAAACTCGCTATTGAAGTAATTAACAATACAGAAACCCAGGAAAGTGTGATAGCATACTGAACAAAGTAGGTGAAACTCAGGACCTGAAAAGTAGTAGCTTCTGAGTGGCTTTCCTGCCAGTGCACCTCAGACATGTGGTGTTACTCTACTGATTTTTCAACTTTATACATCAATGAGACCAATGTTTGTCATATTTAAGTTACGTATGAAAAAGTGGGTATTTTATTTTTTGGGGTTTTTTTGCTTTGTTTTAAAAAAACTTGATACATGTAGCGTTGGATCAAGGCACATACAAGACTGGCCAAAGGGCGTACAATGCACTTTGGTTTTTAGTTGAAAAGACAAATGATTATGGCAACAAAGTGTGGCTTGGGGTTTAAACATGAAATAGCATATAGTTCAGCAGGAAGGCAGAAAGAAACGTTACTTTACAGATTTAGCAAGGAATTTCTGGAAAACTGTGACAGTAATGGGCAGTATTCCTGACTGTAATGGCAGTACAGTTAACGCATACCTACAGAATGTTCGAGTACATGCTTTAAAATAGCTGTATTCCCCAATTTCCTTTTGACCTGGGTGACTAAAATTTATGAGACGCTGCTTGCATTGCCTGCTTTTTGTTCTGTTTGCTTTCCTTATGAAACTGTACTTCTAGCCCTTCTTCTGCTGAAGAACAGTTGCTCAGTATTCTCCCTGTCCCCCTGCCACTGCCTTCCAAATGTCTGTGGCCATCCATCACCATTTTCTCTCTAACGAACAGACCACTGGTGTTGATAACTAGAAATCTACTGTTACACCCTATCTACCCCTTGGTTACTGGAGCCTAGCACATTTCTTTAGAATTCTCTGTTAGGAATTTCGTTATGCTTTCTTCCAAGGGTCAGTTTTTTCTTTTTACACGTGCCAACAGTTTCATTCTCATGCACGTAATCGATTTGATTATGTTCTTTTTAGATTGGATTTCACCATTGTTGGATGGATGTATCCAGACAGCTGATATTGCCCATTACTACACGCATTTTTGTTTATTGAATATTGTCATGGTTTACAGATTTAATAGACCCAACATTTAAGTTCTGTGAGTTTTTGCAACCACTTCTTGATCTTCCTGATTTGCCAGGTTTAACATTATTTTATTAATACCAAAGTGAAAAATGGGCTGTGCTTACACTTACAAGGATCTCAGATGAATGTTCTGACTGCTCAACACGGCAAGAAAATTCACTTTCACAGTCAACAAGTCATCTTACTCAGTAGAACACAAAAGTTAAATGGTCTGTAACTTCAATATTAGCAAGGAAAATACAGTACAAATTACTAAAAAATACTAAAATATAGAATTGTGGTCAGGTATCCCCACTACATTAATCGCAGCAGTAGCCTGAAATTTGAAACTTTTAATAAAAAGTTCTTAAATATAAATTATATGGCAAATGTACAGTACATTGCTTTGTCAGTCTTTAATCCAGTGTTTTGCAGTAGAACAGCAACCGTTAAAAGTCAGTCTTTTCTCATTTTTTTTTATTAAAAAAAAAAAAAACAACAAACCAACCAAAACCAAACCAGTCTTTCATGTCCTTCAGTATCATGAGTGTGAATGATCTGAATCTGGAATACCACTGTCTCTGTAGCTCCTGTTACTACTGCTTTCACTGTGGCTGTTCTTATACAGATTCATGCCGTTAGGGGGAAAAATGGTGTGTATTACAAACTCCTCCTTGGACACCTGGTCGTTAGTGATGGGTATCATCTGAAAAGAAGTCTCCCTGATTTCTAGGATGGAGTTGTCCTTCTTGGTGCCCGCCTCAGCATAGTCATCCTTCCTCCTGCGCCCCTTGCTGTAGGCACAGTGCCGGGAGAAGAGGGCCCCATTCCTGTGGACGTACCAGCACACCAGGGCCAGCAGTGCCAGGGCCACCAGTGCCACCGCGCCACCGATGATGGCAGCCAGAGGCACGCTGGAGTTCTTGTAGGGCTCCTTTTCCTGCTCCCGGTTGAGTGTGGTTGTCGGGTTGTACATCTTGAGGGAAGCTGTTTCGGTCTCGATGCATTCAGGTGTCTCGTCAGAGAGATAGATGTTGCTTGTTTCCATGGGGACCATGCACACGCGGTACGGCGACTCTGGTTCGAGTGCTGTAAGCAAGTAGTCACTCCTGTCCCCTGTTACGATGGTTTCAGTTATAGATCCAAAGGCAGGGCTGTGGCCCATCTTGAGCCAGCTGAGTCGTAAGGCTGTCATTGGCAGCGCAACTTTCCAGGAGATGTGGATGGTCTCTGTGCTCACCGATTTCACAAATATTGTAATGATCTTGCGTACCGGGCTGGCCGTGGTTCTGTAGTTCTTGTTTAGGTTGGGGGTCTTGATGTCTGGTTGTTTGGTCACAGAAACCGGCCAGTGTCCCTGGGCCGGGTACAGCGTGTTGGGTACCGCGGTAGTGATCTGGATGGTGCTCATATCATCCTTACAATCAAACAGTTCCGCATTGAGGTCTTTGATAGCCATTCCACGCACTTTTTCTGGTGCCTGGCACATCAGCCCACGTACGTTCACTTTCAAAGGCAATGACTGCAACCAGTCACGGACCCACTTCATTTTGCACCCACA
The DNA here is from genome assembly GCA_002909625.1 of Bambusicola thoracicus. NCBI lineage: Eukaryota > Metazoa > Chordata > Aves > Galliformes > Phasianidae > Bambusicola > Bambusicola thoracicus. The sequence continues at coordinate 11,112 of PPHD01014157.1, forward strand.
GTGCCAAGGGTTGTTGCGAAGAAAGAGCTGAGTTATGTTGTCCAGGTCATCAAAGACACCCTGAGGTAAATTGCTGAGATTGTTATTGGACATATCTAGTCGATACAACTGCCTTAAGTAAGAGAAAGCATTGGGTGGCACATGATTGATATGGTTTTCTTGCAGATAAAGCTTCCTTAGGTTTGTTCCTGGCAAATTTACTGGTGCGGCTGTAAGCGAATTGCGAACCAATGACAGTTCTGTAAGATTGACTAGATTCATGAAGACCTTGTCTCCTAATCCGTGGTTATTTAGAAGATTTCCATCTAGAACAAGGCGTTTTAGATTTGTAAGGTCTTGAAGGGACAGCTCTGAAATCGTGGAAATACGATTATCATCCAAGCGTAGCTCTTCTATTGTTTTAGGCAAACCCCAGGGAATGGTGCTAAGGTGATTTCGAGAGAGAAAAAGAAGTCTGAGATAGATGTTGTCCCTGAAAGCTCCATCTTCAATGCTAACAGCGGAAACAGAATTATCATCCAAATGCAGTTCTTCCAGATAAGGAATTTGTGAAAGTGAATCGTAAGTGATGGTCCTTATATTGTTCTCCTGCAAATGCAGTTCTTTGACATACTTAGGGAGGTTAGTGGGGAATTCGTCTAGGCTGTTGTGGTATAAAAATATTCTCTCCACCCTACGCAAGTTCTTCAGTTCTGACGGAATCCCAGCATTATTTATTTGATTGTTCTGAAGGAAGAGGTTAGTAGCATCCTCTGGGATTCCTGTAGGAATAGATGTCAAATCGCGATCATTACAATATATGAAACCCACATCACAGCGACATACTGATGGGCACGGTTTGGCAGCGACAGAATAAGGTGCCATGTCAAGTAACAGCCCTATTTTAGTCCAAATTAGGAAGACGCTCCAGGGTACAGTAATCATGGTCAGGAATGATGAGATTTGTATATAGTTCTGATCTTCAAAATCTAAAAACAAACAAACAAACAAAATTATCCAGATCATCAGTGAAGAAACTGCAATCAAAATTCAACTTCAGCATTGCAGAAGACATCTGACATACAAATATTAAACAAAAATTCAAGTTTGTAGACGTTCTACTTTTTCTCCATACACCAGTAACAATACTTCTGCTTTTACTAATTCAATTAAGTTAACAGACTATTCTGAAGAGTAATTGAAAGTAATATAATCAGGCATGTCTGATCTGTGAATGGTTTTGTCAGGCTCCTTCTGAGGATTCCTCCCCATTTCACATATAGAGGCAATCTTTGTTCACAGATACCAGATGAGTACACAGCTGAAGTGAAACCAGAGTTCAAGTAAATGATTCTATATCTGAAAGATAAGAAGTAATTCCTAAGCCAGCTAACTACCTAGAAGCCCTTAAGTGAACTATAAAACCCTCACCAAACCCAGAAGTTCGGTGGTAGCTATTCTGGAGGTTCAAGAAAGTCCTAGTGGTACAGTACAAAATGCAGACGAGAACAAAGCCCAGCTAAAGTCTTTTTTTGTGTTTTTCTGGGAACTTAACACCACACGGTGCATTTTACAAATACTGCAGCTTACTCTTCTTGTTTTTCAAGATGGAATGTTTAGAAAAGGTGAATGTAACAATTGGCGTGCAGCTTACAAACCAACATAGCTGTCAGAGCTGTGGCTTTCTAGTTGACTGGATGGAATAGTTCATTACATGCTTAATTTCATGTTTAAATATTTGTCATTCTCAAAAGTCTTCTTGCTAAGCAGTACACTAATAAGAGAGTATTTGGCAGGTTTAACCACATTTTCACATCTTATTAGTTCATACTGTGCAGGGTGGGATAATATAAATTAACTCTTGAGACTGAAATTGTACTTTGCACTGGCAGCGTGTTTGTACACTGAGCTCAGGTAATTAGCATTTTTATAGCTTTCAAGACAACATAATTCAATTACCATTGTAATTAGGGTGGTGAAAACTTCTGTAAGATGCCCTATGCATTAAGCAGTGCCATGACCCTTTCTCTTGTGGGTTCATATATTAACTGAACTTTATTCTCCAAGGCATGAAAAGGAAAATAAATTAATATTGATCCTACCGTATTTAAAGGTAAGAGTAAATTTTGTGCTTGAGGATATCCAGCAAACAAATTCCTCTCTTGCTCTTATACTTCACTCCATGGATGGCTTCTCCCTCAGCTGCCCCTTCCTGGTGGTGCTCGCTTCCAGGCACTATGCTCCGGGGGCAACCCAACAAAGCTTTACCATGGTACGTAAGCACACCAGCCGAGGAGCAGAAAAGCTTCAACTTCCTTCTGTTTCTGTTCTCATGTAAAGTCTGTGAATGGAGAGCCTCTTTTGTTTGGTTTAATGCCTTTAACAAGAATTACTTTCTTTGTAAGTTGTACAAGCTCTTTTGTGGGATGCTGTAGTTGGGAGGTTGGAGCTTGAGCGCCGCGTGATGGAAACTATTCATTATGCTGGGGCCTGAACAAGGATCGCCTCTTCAGGAGGTCAGCAATGGTGGTTTATCTCTGTCCAGAGTTATCCAAGGATAAACTTTGTACAGCAGCTACATCCTGATACATCCACACCTCTCAGAGAGGACCATTTTTCAGCTCCCACTCTTAATAATTCTTCCCAATTTGTAATTCAGGAAAGAACTACTCCTGTACTGCACGCTGAAGGCAGGTCCCAACTGTAGGAATGTTACACAATTCAGGTGGTCCTCTTCACAAAAAGACACCAAGATATTATTTCCTTTCGAGAAAACTCCTCTTTAAAGCTTTCCGTGAACTCTTAATTTCCTGTAAAAGTAAAAACAAAGAGAAGAAACTGTAATTAATAACAACTGCTGGACACTAGTATTCAGTTGTATTGCGTTCCTATATAAATCATGCTGTGCTTACTGTACACCATCAGCACATCCTTTTATCCCAATACATCAGTATTTCAGCAAAATGCAGGGATGTTTAGAAGCAGCTTTTGCTGTTTAGTCTCACATGGTTGCCATTTTGCTGGAACAAATCTTTTCCCTCCTTCCAGCAGCAAATGAAGTCATTGTGCATTAACAGACAGCACCAAAGTCTTTGCAAATGATGTTTTCTGCTTGAGGACAAACGGCAGTCCTGCCGCGGGAGGAGTTAGCGTGGTTGCTTGCTTTTTGTTTCGGGCAAACCAAAGTAGATCATGAACCTCTCTTTGGTATTAAATTTAAAATGCGTTAATTACCATTCAGTACTTCTTGGATGAAAGAGGAAAAGTGTTCACCAAAATAGAGAATTGATGTTTCACATTTGCGTCCTGCTGTTTCTGCGTGGTGGGTTGGCTAGCTAGCAGTCATCTATATCAGCTTTTTGAAAATGGAAGCATGTGGGTTTTCTCCATAAAATGTGCTCAGTACGCCAAACTGTCTGAACTTGTAAGCTATTGTATTTGTCATTTTGCTCAGTGGAATCACTATTTAGATTGCCATTTTATTAATTTGATTTTTCTCACTTCAAAAATAAAAGTAACCTCAGCTTTTCGTGTTACTCGAGGTAACACTTGGCTATTCTTAAGGGCAGAAAGTATCCAGTGAGATACCAAGTCTCTGTTCCCTGAGAGCATGTAGGCAGTATCTGTGTGAAATATCAGTGGTTAAGTCTGAAATCACATCTTTGGTACTGAGCAGGGTCCTCAGCACTGAAAAGCCCTGAAGAAACAGCAGGCTGAATAAGGCTTGTTTAGCTCCCTTCATGTGGGCATAGCTGGGGCTGCTTCTGGGCCATCATAAAATAACAGCTGAACAATAAAATAAGAGCTGAACAAAAGCAGCCTCTGCTTTAAGACTCTTTTGTAATTGGAAACAGGCATCACAGAGTCTTCATGCAGTAGGTTCTACTTCTGTAGCAACAGCAGATCTGCACTGATATAATTATTTACATACATAAAATGATGCTTTTCCTCTTCAGTAGCATAAAAATGAGCATTTGAAAAAAAAAAAAAAAACAAAAAGCAAAACCAAACCCACTCTTGCAATGGTGTGAGTGTTCTGTGAGGGGAACAGTAAAGCCTCTGACCTCCTGATGCTGCTTTAATGCTTATCTGAGGGTTGGTTTTCTGCTTGTTTTTCACCTTGTTTCAGCAGTTGTGTAATGAAAATTGTAAATTAAAATGAGAGATGCTCTGTAAGATTGGCAGAATTAAGCATTTAAAGATATTCTTTACTTTTTAGTAGCGATAAGGTTCTGTTCTGGACCATAAAGGAATACATGTTTTTTTTTTAGGGACTGGTTAATATATGCAGTCAGTATTAGAAAATGGAACAAAAAAAGCTCCACATTCTTTGAGATTAAGGAGCATCCAATTTCCTTGGTCTGTATTACTCAAGTGCTTGTGGAAACTGAAGTCCAGGGTCTATTCCTAAAACTTGGAAATAAAACAGTTGCTTAAGAGCTGTATAAAAATAACGTCTCATAGAAACTCGTGAAATTGTGAGAGAAGGCATTTTCTGGGAGCTGCGCGGTGAAGCAGGAGTACAAAGTTGGTGTTAAAATAGGCCTTTGAAGGCTTCAGCCACTTCTAAGAAGCTGAAGAAAAAAAAAATCTCATAAATTGTTCCTCCGAACTTTTAGAGCAGTTAAGTAGGCTGTAAAGCAGAAATAAATAAATAAGGCACGTTGCTATCGATCAAAACAGCGTGCATGCAGACAAGGGAAAGTTAAGTGCGTTGGCTTTACCTTTCTAGCATATAAACAGCTTCCTCTTTGCCCCTCTTTGCTGACAGTCAGCCCCTCGCTTATTGCTGCCATTATCATAGCGGTGATGTGTAGGATTAAAATGAAAGCACTAAAGCTCATTAAGGTCTTGGAATTTTTTTTATCCCTTCTCTCAAAATTACATAAAAACAAGGGGGAAAAATAAAAGCAGGTCTCTTTGGAGAAGATGATACTGTTTCAAAAATGTGGATTAAGACCATACCCCCCACTCCCTTTTCTGAGGGCAGAATAGTTTTCTCCAGGTTCTGATTGTTTGATATCTTGCACTTCCCTTTCATTTCTGGAGCCACAGCTGAAAACAATGTTTTTGCATATCAAAGGCTCCAGCGATCTGTCTGCAGAGAAGGGAATCCTGCTGCCCTGCTCCAGCCCTCCTCCTCCCATCCCGGCCCGGGATGAAAGCAGAGGGGACCCGCTGGGTGTGCAGGTCCCACAGCACCAGCATGGGAGGCTTCATGGACACATGGCTCTGAAAGGAGCCATTAATTTCGAGCAGAGCAGGAAAAAAAGATGGATTTGAGAGAGCGGGCGCTGAAATTCATTTTTAAATGACTTTTCGGTAACAAAAGTAAGGAGGGAACAGCCAAACGGCAGCTTTTCTGCTTATCTCCATTTGGAGCTGAATATTTTCATGAACTTTGCTGAACCATGTGGTTAAATTACTTTTGCTGGGACATTGTGTAGGCAGCCGTGTTACAGATAGTGGGGATGCCCGGACCTGCACCCGGACTTATCGCCGGGCTACAGCTCGTTCTGAAATGGTAAAAGCAATTTGCACTGCGTAAGAGAAAATAACTGAAGAAGAGAGTATTTATTGTAACACGTGGTATCCAGCTGCCCTGCCTTAAGGAAAATAAAAAGGGGAAAAAAAAAAGTTAGAAAAGCTGTAAGTTTTCCTAAAAACGGTGCCAAAGAGATTTCTTCTTTCCGAGATGTGATAAAACCTGACTAAAGCCCAGACCTGGCACTTCAGGTCCCACAGCGCTTAATTTAATCCCCACCCACTGCTGGGATAACCAGCTGGCTGCTAA
>PPHD01014158.1:0-16883 GCA_002909625.1 Bambusicola thoracicus
AACCTAACTGACATTCTTGGTCTGTGCTCTGTCTTGCCCTCAATCTTTCTTTTCTGCACAGCTTGCACACCTCTTAGGATCTGGTAGTTCTGAAGAAAAATTCTCTCTTCATACTTTTCTGAATGCAAATGTGGGTTTATTTGTATTCTTTCACTTTCTGTCTGCCACCTCCAGCTGCACACTCTGAATTGCAGTAGTGAACACTATTTAATCTTAACTTTTTTCCCCTTCTCCTTCATGGACAAATGCAGTTTTTATGTGTCTGGCACATCTGCAGGGTTACCAGCTTTGGAGAAGTGAAGGCATGGAATGAAGAGAGGGGGAGGGTTTGAGCACTCTCAAATGTCTACCTAGCACCAGCTGACAGCAAATATAATATAATTTTCCAACAAAATGAGTAGCTTTTGTGAAAAAGATACATCAATGAGGCAAACCAGTCTAGCTTAGTGCTCTTCTGACCTCATCTGTTTTCTTCCACCACTGACTGTAGGTCCTTCTCTCAAAGGCTGTCTTAGCAGTTTTGAGCAGCAGAATCTCACCCTGCCATACACCTGATGCTTGTCCATCCTACAAGCTCCCCAACAAGGCTCCAATAAGACTGATTTTTTTTTTTCTCTGCTTGGATTGGTTATAAGTAAAGAAACAAGGGAGCCATCTGTTTGTGGATGTTTGCTGATCATCTCCCAAACATAAGCCTCTACGAGCCTATCTCTAGGAAGATAAATTCATTTTATTTTAATTAAGACCTTAATTTCCTACAAAATTGATGAAATGGATCCCACACCCTACCATGCCCTTCCAGATACAATTTCCTATTCACCAGTAGCAAACTCATCTTCCACTTCTGTCATTAGCCTACACGTAAGTCTTACTGAAAATCCAATCTAAATGAGTCATAGAAAGAACTAAATAGAGGGGTTTATTTTGTTTAATAAAATTTATTCTTAGGAAGAACTTACTATCCATTACCTACCTATTCTGTACATTCCAGAACAACTATAACTTCAGGATCAAATTCAAGACCATACTTTCAGTTTCTCTCTCCACTTTGGTCAAGCAACTGCCATCCTTTAACAGATTTCTTCCTGGCCCTCGTAAGGGCATGGTCAGAGTAAATAAAGCAGTTCAGATTCTATTTGATGTCATGATGAGAATATGACAACATCTTTGTTCTTCCCATAACTGACAAGGTGGAAGAGAATCCAGCAGATAGGCTCTGGGTGCTGGGCCAACCTCTGTTGCAGTTTCAGAGTCAGAGTACCATCTTGGGAAAAGATATAGGGACCAGCTGACTTTCTCTAGCCATAATATCTGGAAACACAGAGATACATTCAGTAGGACTGCCAATATCAATCAAATTAGCTCTTTTTCTGATAATCTACCTTTTTAAAATTTTCCCTTCATCAAATGATGTGAGCATAACTCAACATGTATTTTATCTTCAGATTGAAGGAAAGAGAGAAAAGCAATTGGAAACTTTAAGCAAAGGCAAAACAGAATATTTCTGCCCTATTACTGTCAAAGGGTGCTGGGCTTTTATCATTATCAGAGAAATGGGTTTTGTTTTTCTTTATTCGATGAAGATTTATCTAAAGTAAGCCATATGATCAAATCATTGCTGAAAGGTGAATGTTAATAGCCTGGCTAAGATACTGTCCTTTCAAGCTAAAGTTAAAACCTGCCATATTTAGACACTTTCTTTTTTTTCATTGATAAGTAAAAAGCCACTCAAAGCAGACATACAGTAAAGTTCAGAAAGTCTAATAACAATTCTATGTTGAGTGCCTCTCAATTTGTCAGACTCCACAGTGATCATCTGTTGGTTTTCCATTGGCTTTAAGAGGAGCTAGGAAAATTTCCTGGCTCTGACTCACAGCAACACTATCATCTCTTTCTATTATATTCCATACTAAATTAATTTTTAATTGTTAAAATAAATTACTGTGATAACCTATGAAAAAGTGATTTTTCATTTTATTACAACCAGCCATGCTAGCATTCTTTCTAGCTCCTCTTCTCTCATCACACTGTATTGTGTCTGACTTGTGATATAGAAAAAAAATCCTATTAGGAGGCGACCTAATCCAATCACATAAAGAGCCCACAGGTTGAACAGAGAGGTTGGCCCATATCACCCATCTATCAAGTGTCCTATGTAATTGTGGTCAAGTGGTACTGGGCATTGATAGATCCACAGACTCTAAAAGTAGTTAAGGTATAAAGCACTTCACAATCAATAATAGCTGCAATTACATCTCTCTCTTCAAGTATTTATCTTTTTTCTTTTGTCATGTTGCAAACCTGGCCAGACACAGGACAACTCCCACAGCTCATCAAGGCTTGCAGCTACAGCACCAGTTCTTCTGGTCAGCTTCTGTGCCCTGGCAGCCCCCTCCCTTCCCAACCTCCCCACCTGAGCCAGCTGATTCTCCACTAGCTCTTTTAGTCATTTCACCTTAACACAGAAGAATGTGCAACCCTGCTTCTACTGAGCAAATAGATTTCAGTGTCAGATTGGTAACTGATCAAAACCCTGGCAGTATTCATCAGCAACATAATTGTTGACAGAGCAGAACAAAAACTAACTGCCATCTAGAACCCAAAAAAACTCCCTATCAGAACTACTGGAAACAGTAGCGAAGAATGAGCCAGCTCAACTCGTGGTGGGCAGGGAGACTGTGCCGTGCATCCTCTCACTGTCTTCTCTCACCTTGCCTTGCTGAGGGAGGCCCTGCAAGGGTACAGCAGGTCTACCCCAACAGATTGGAACAGATAGGGTCAGGCCTGGAGACTGCAGTGCGGGGCTGGTGGTGAGCCCATGAGCCTGCAAGGGAGGCTGAGGTTGGGAGGCAAATTTCCTGTCTCTGGATTTGTTGCTGGGTTCAATGAAAGCCCAGTAGGGGTGAACAGCACTTCCAGTAGTGAGTATTTGAGGCCAGGCAGGCCTATTTTTTTGCAACATAAGAACAGTTTGTGCTCTTACATTATCTTTCAGATGAAAAAAGCAGATTGCTCCTGAAGGCATAAAGAAATTAAAACACCAGTTCCACTTTGGTACTATCAGAGCACTGAGGTGAGGTGTGTATGTGTGTGTACACATCCTGTCATCTCTCTGAAGACATCTACACGTAATTTGCTCCCAGCACTTCCCGCTGCAATAGTCATGACCCAATATGACCCACACTGAAAGTCTAGAGATGCCTTTTGTAGCAGAGGATAGTTGATATAGGGACCAGCTGTACAAATCGGAGTTATACAAGTCCAAAAAGCAGCTCTGCTGTAAAGTACTTGGAGGTGCTGGCAGATGGCAAGCTACATGTGAGTCAGCAGAGCACCCTTGAGGCAATGAAGACAATCCATGTCCCAGCCTGCAGCAGGTCAAGGCGTGTGATCACTGCACTCTGTTCAGCACTTGCTTGGACGTGCCTTGTATAATGCATCCAGATTTGGTCCTCCATTTCAAGACAGACATTGAAAAATGGGAAAGGGTCCAGTGAAGGGTCCACCACAATGATGAGAAAATTGAATAACTTAAATGAAAAACGTTGAAAGACCTTCGTACTTTTCAGCCTAAAGAAGAAAGGTACTTAAGAGCCACTCACGATACCCCGATAATTTATAGAAGTAATTCTGGAGAAGGTGAAGGTACTGTTCTCACCAGCATGGTTTTTTTGTTTGTTTGTTTGTTTGTTTTTTTAATAGAACATGAGGTAATGGGCACAAATTGAATTGGGGGAAGCTACATGTGAGCATGAGAAAAAATATCCTTCACAATGAGAGCAATTAAGCATTGGATTAGGCTGCTCAGAGAAGTGGTGAGACCGCCTTTCAGAAAACAAAACAAGACGACGACTGGGCTTGATCGTGTCCCAGATAACCTAATGTAAGGCCCAAAACCTAAGGCTTCCAATAGACCAGATCACCTCCAGAAGTCCCTTCCAACCTAGATTTGTCTGTGGTTCTAATTCAAAACTGAAAACAAAAGATGAGATGAAGAAGGATGATGTTTTATCTCAAAGAAGATATTTCCACACATTAATTTCCCCAATTCATTTAGCTACAATCTTTTTGGGATAACATACATCCCTCTCTCAAAAGTCAAAAAAAGAAGGCAGAAACTGCCAATAGTGCAACTTGCTGGACAGAAAATAAACTAAAATGTTGGCTTGTAAAAGTATGAAGCTTTTTGAAGCTACATTTATTTTTATAACAGTGAAGAGCTGACTCAATATCAATGACAGAGCTTAGGCAGTCATCAACAGCACAAATCATTGTTTTAATCCAAATGCCAAATTTAAACTACAGTACTGAAAACAGAGGTCTACGCACGGTTTCCCTGTGATGCTCACAGTGAAATCAGAGGCTGGGGCTGCCTGGCATGCAGCGAGCCTTGGCTGATGGCAGTGCTGTAATCCACAGGCAGAGAAAGTGAGAAGTGACTGTCTGACACACAAGGTCTAAAGAATGACTAATAACAAGCTTTTGATGAATTGCCTAATCCAAATCAATACACATGAAAGGAGGAAGATTGTCAAGAGATTTACTAACAAAGATGAGAATCCAAGATCATCTTAATAAGAGGATGTGTTATACACTGTTTCTTCATTCAAATTTAGTGAGGAAAAAATCCTGCATCAGGTCTAGGAAGAAGCAAGAAGTGGGGGTATGATACATAGTTAAATGGTCTGATGATGATGATGCAGCCTTGTTTTGGAAAGCACTAGCAAGACAGCATTAAAACAGTAAAATTAGAAGAGATTAAAGTATCCTTAATTCAGTGCTTCTCCAGGGACAGCAAAGAGGTTCATTTCTTTTGTGGCTTTTGAATGCTGAAGTTCAGTTGTACAATCTGAAGACCTGCTATACTTAATCATATGTTGCATGTATTATTTAAATGCTGTCTTCAAAAACTCATCTTGCTGTACTCAGCTTGCTGTTTCCTTACGCAGTCACAGATAGAAATTCAAGTGGAATCAAAACTGGGAAAAGACTTCAGCTCACCAACTGCTCTTACTAATGCTCTGAACTTAAAAGCTCATAGAACATGTCCCCTGCTTCTCCTCTAAAATCAAAGGAGCACAACAAGCATTTCATAGAATCATAAAATTATTTAGGTTGGAAAAGACTTCTAAGATCGCCTAGTCCAACCATCCACCTACCACCAGTGTTATCCACTACACTATGTCCCTTTGTACCACATTCACATGTTCCTTGAACAGCTCTAAGGACAGTGACTTCACTACCCCCCTGGGCAGCTGTGCCACTGCCTCACTGCTCTTTGGGAGAAGGAATTGTTTGTTCCTAACAGCCAACCCGAACCTCCCCTGGCACAACGTCAGGCCATCCCCTCTCGTCCTACGGCTGTTCCTGGGAGCAGAGGCCGACCCCACCTCACACAGCCGCCTTTCAGGTCGTTGCAGAGAGCCAGGAGGTCTCCCCTGAGCCTCCTCTTCTCCAGACCGAACAGTCCTGCTTCCCTCAGCCGCTCCCCATCACACCTTGTGCTCCAGACCCCTCACAGCTCCATTGCCCTTCTCTGGGCACACTCCAGGGTGTCCTTTCTTGTAGTGAGGGGCCCTTTCACTCTCAGAAGTCTCTCTGATGGGGGAAGAAAGGAGCCAAGGATAGCTCCTCACAGTTGCCTAGCAGGGGAGGAACAATGCGCCCTGTGTGGAACATGAGATAGCTTGTTGGGTCTCCCATTGAGAAACAAAAGAGGAAAAGGTCAATATAAAAAGCACACGGTCTGGGGAAAGCAAGACTTAGGAGATGAGGAGGAGGAGAAATGACTTAAAATGAAGCACAGGACGAGGAGAAAAGAGGAAGGCGTGGCAATTAAAAAGGAGAAAACCAATAAATGACACACAGGAAAGAGAATGCAGTTCATTTGGTCAAGCTTTTTCATTGTTGTGTCTCCCTTCCTAGGAAAGGAAAGCAAAGCAGAGCACACAGTGCCATGGGGAATACGCTGGCTGGCTGATGCTGTCTTTGGGAGGAACTGCACAGCAGCGCTCTGCTTCCCTTGGTTTGATCTCTGAAAAGCAGCGCTAAAGTAAATATATGCTCCTGTGGAAGTTCAGTGATGTCCCTGGAGCTCATTCATTTTCTAACCTTTTACCAGCTGCTGGCCTGCAATGGTAGGAGTTCACTTTAAGCCAGACTGGATTTCAAAGCAAAGGTCCCAGAGGTGACAAACTGCTCATTAATTCACTGTAATGCCTTAGTGCTGCAGGAGCTGTTTTAAGCGCACAATCTGAAACTATTTAGAGCCACCAAATAATTATATCACGAGAAGCCACCACACACTTCAAATTTACTAATGTTAAAATCTTGCCATGTAATCTGCTGATAGAACTAATGAAGAAAAAGGAGGAGACTGGCATTTTATTAAGAAATGCTAATCAACCTGTTTTTGAAGTGTCCCTCATTTGCATTACAAACATTATTATGAAAATTCAGCATTATGCTTCTCTGTGCAGCATTGTACTGCTCTACTGAACATCAAAAATATTCACTTCCTCAGAGCAGGGAAAAGAAGGGAATGAAAAATCATGATCAAAGATAACTTCAATTACTTGTTAATTTCACCTTAATTCCACTCTTGGGATAATAAGCCTTCCTCATAAGTTTCCTTCCCTGTAACAAATTCTGATATATGCTTATAGCCCCCTAAATCTATTCCCACAAGAAGTAAATGAATAAATATGCATCAGTGTAATTTACATAGCCTTCACCGCAAGCATGGTAGGACTGTTCATAAACTCACTACTGTTTACTGTGAGAAAAACTCATTAAGCTCCCCTTTGAATACAGGAATGAAACGTATTTTTTAATTTATTAGAAGTATTCTCATTCGTCTCCTGTTCAACAACGTGAAGCACGGATGCACTCCTCTCCAGTTAGAAGTAAAATAAAGTAAGAGAATCAGAACTGCATACTTTTGATTGCTCATTAAAACTTCACAGTCGTTCCCAACTCAAATAATTAAGCTGTTGCATAGAGTTGATAAGTAGAAAACTACACTTCTAAGTTAGTTTATCAAGTGTTTATCCACCAATTATTCCTGGGTGTACATTCATCCCTTCTCTCAGAGCTCTAAAATGTTAAATGCAGAGATTCAGGCAAACAGTCCTGAATCAGTGATCAGCTCTACTAACATGCAGAAAAGTAAGACATAATTGAACTTGAAAAAGTGGACAACTTACTGGTAGATGTCAGTTCCTTACTGAGCTCCATCAGCTGCACACGAAATACGTTTCCTGAAAGCTTTCATTTTGCTTTTGAGGAACTGGTGATCTCTGAAGGCAAAACTTGATGCAGGAAAATTCTTGTCCAAGCCTGCCTAAAAGTCATTCAATGTAATGTGATTTCCAGAATTTTCAGTGAGACTAAATTCAATCTGTCATAGTTTTTTTTTAAAGACACCTGAGCATCAGCATAGTTTATCTTCCTTGGATATGACTCTGAAGATTAAAGAAGCTTGATCATATGGAGTGACAAAACAGCCGAAACCCAGCAAACACACACAGCTGCTTGATTAAATACAATCTTGTGAAAGAAAAGGTGAGCCCATTTCAACCTCCGAAAGGAAAAATACATATTAATCTTCTTATGTGGGTGTTGTTCAGAAAGCAGAACCTGAGGACCAATGGCTGCCATGTTTTTTCAGAAATGAAAGGCACCAAATGTTTACTATCAAAACAGGGGGGAAAGCTGTTTTACAGGCATTGGATACAGAGAACATCTCTCTCAGAAAAAAAAAAAGTGGATGAATTGAAATCATAAAATAGAAGACTTCTGGAGGCACAGCAGGCTTTAAGCTCACACAGTGACTCTTATTTGAAAACAGACACGTTCTAACCTCCCTGTAATATGAGCAACACTTTCTCCTTTATGTTCTGTTAAAGATTTTCTTGGTTTTGGAGAAAAGAGAGAAACAGCAGTTAAACACCTTTTGTGTGTGTGTCTGTGCAAGCACATGTTGCCTATGTAACAAAACAAGCACAAAACTGGAAAATGCAAGGTGCACCATCCACCAGGGAAAAGACACATGGAATAAAGGAAAGCACTATGCATCCTGACAGAGGAGGACCAACTTCTTATTTAGAGTCAGTTTCCACAGATCTGGATCAAGACTGGGTCAAGAAACACTTGGTCAAAGACCTCTTGCTTTGAAAAGCAAAGGCAAAGCATGGCTAATACCTACATTGCCTGAGGCTAACAATCTCCAGAGCTGGGTGAGGCCACAAAACTGTTTACCTACATGTCACTATCTCTTCCATCATACTATTTGCTGGGACACAGTTTCACAGCATAATGCAGGGACTATTTGCAGCTCAGAAGATTGGTTCTTCATATCAAGAAACTTAAGGCAAATGTATATGCCAGCACAAAGCCTTCTGAGATGTTCTTAATTGACTATGTAATGTAGGAAGAGTCCACCCTGCTGTGGTTTTGTCTATAGGACCTTTCTGAAGCAGTTCTTGAAGCAGATTAGCTCTCCACCCAGTACCCAATTTGGTCTTTAAGAGATGGAGTTAGAGCAATCCAAGCCGGAGCTTGGGGAAATGCTCGAGGTTGCTTCATCACTCCCTGTTTGGCAGCACAGGTACACCCAGTGGATTCGTGCTTTTGCCTCTACATGTATACTGTTAGTTTCATATTTTCCTCCCTTCTGTGGAAGTAAGGTTAATCTTAAAATAAATAAATAAATAAATAAAAAGTGCATTAGGTTCAGTTTTATCTGTCTCGAGGAGCATATGATTACGTCTCCATGCAGATGTTTCTGTACAGTAACAGAACCACACTTTAGGGATTGTTATTTGGGTTTTATAATTTGTAAAGCATACAGACTGAGTACAATAGCATCTCACATTAGCCTTTCATGCTACCAGACTGAACTTTATGCCTATGAAATGCATTGTATAGATACGGATAGTGCGCTGAGAATGATGAGACCACAGGGTTCTTAAACTTTCCCACTTCTCCTCTGTTTGTCTCCCAGTTCTATTTTCCCACCATTTTACCTCCACCCACTGAATGTCCGCCTGCTGTTACAGATGGTTTCTCTGCACTCTAAGAGTCTTCCCAAAACAGCAGGCCAAGGATTGTTTGGACATAGTGTGCAAGGAAGGGATCTCACTTACAGTCTAATAAAGTGACAGATTCAACAGCAGTCTGGCTTCTTTGTCAACAGGGTTATAGATTTTCCTGACACAGTAGGTCTGCCAAAGACAAAAGGTACACAGGATAAAGGCTGTGTTGTGTAAGAAGAGAGAGCTAATCATAATCAGGAGTGCGTCCCTAAAACACATCCTTTCTTTTTGTGTTTCTGGATGTAGATACAGCACTACCACATCCCCAGAGAGTAGTGCTGTGGTGAATAATACATTTGTTATTATTCTTTCAACATGGACTGCAATTGTAACTGTCCTGCAAATTTACATTTATTTTACTAATTTGGATGGTTGACATGTTAGACATCTTAAGGGACATATGAAACATTATTTACTCAGTTGAAATTTAGTTCCTAAACTACAGGCATTGATCTGTCCAATCAACACATCCTGAAATGCAGCATGCTTGCATAACAAAGTTCTTCAATATGTTTCCTGGATTTCTATTATTTTTGAGTTGTTTTCTCTACCACATAACCCTCCCGCAGGACATTAAAACTCAAATAAATCAGCATATGATTTGTCAAACACGCTGTATTAATTTTATTTGGCAATTTCTGTTCTCAGTATTTAGATATGGTAGGCCTTAGAGAGCTGTTTGAGAAGCTACTCAATTCTGCTTTTCTTTTTCCTTTGATATACATGCACTTGTACTATTGAAGACTGTGATTTAGGAAAGGCAAGAATGCAGAAGAATCTTTGAACCCTCCTGATTTTCCTCTTTAGCTACCATATTTTAAGTGGCAATGCTGGTTCCTCCATAGGGCACTTTACCTTTTATTGAGGTACTTCGCAATCCTCACTACTACAGTATTTTGTCTTCTAAGGCTCAGCAGCTGTAGCAATCCTTAATTAAATCTCCTCTATTCATAATTTTTTACTGCATAGCCATCTAATAAATACTAGGAAAACAAAATTAAATATCACAGTTATTAGAAAAAGAATGCAGAGGAAGAAAAAAGCCTTTGGGTAGGCAAAGTGCTACTGAGGTGGCTTTTGAATAAGCACCTGGAACCTGATTCATCACATAAAGGAACAAATTACATTTGTGGATGCAATCCTTTTTGGCCTTCCCCCTCAACCCTCCCCCTCTCCCTCAGTTCACCATATTCACTATATTAATTCTCTTGGCTTCCCATTTATACTGAGCTTCTCTTTTAATCAATACTTAAACCAAAGGCTTGATCCAAAGCCAGCAGGGACCAATGAAAAGTTTCTTCAACTTCAGTAAAGCACAAGAACCTGAATTACATTAAGTAACGAGTTTTCCCTGCAGACTGACTATATGCAAAACAAAGCATAAAATACTTGAAATTACAGCTTTTTAATAATGCTTCAACACCACTTTAATCACGTAGACATGCACTCTCCAACTTCATATACTAAAATTCAAACAGAAGTTATCATTTTTGTCTTATTTATCCAATAGTGTAAACAGAGAAACATACATTATAGCAGCTATATTAAAACGATTCAACAGCACTTCAAAAGACAGGTCTCAATTTAAACTTCCATTTCTTATAGTCTAGATTTCAACCAGGATACCTGGGGCTAATAATTAAACTCCACAGAAATTACAGAAAGGAAACACTGAAAAAAAGTCAATAAAGAAACCTTTCAGAGGAATATATCTCTAGGACAAATGGTTGCAGTGTTCAATCTATTAAACTGAATCTGAAGGAGAGGAGACCTTAAACCAGTCCTTTACATAAATGCTGCAGGTGTTACAGAACTGCTTGCTATCCCTTGGTAGCTGCAATTTTATTGTAGAGTTGTTTTTTCCCCTTTTAATTCACACACACACACACAAAGAGAAAAGGTAGAGCTCAAGTTTACTGAAAATTATGGCTTTTAACTTTCTTTCATGGCCCTTCACCACAGTAACCACCTGTGGTAAATGCTAAAGGTGAAACACCAAGACCTTCCTCCCCTGTGTGACTAGGAAAGTCCTGCTGTGTTCTCATTCAGGGGATCTAACACACAGCACCTCACTTTGTTCTTTTTTAGTCTAAAAATAATTCTTGAAATGATAATCTCAGGGTGGTACCTCAAACTTGCATTAAGCCGCATGGAACTAGGCTAAGTATTCGCCCCATTCATCATTCCTTTGTTTCTTGCTTGACAGGGATGATAGCCTAATTTTTCCTCTGCATTAATAGAACATTCACGTCACATCAAATCCTGAAGTCATTAGTTAGTATATTCACCAGATCTACGTTAATAAAGCAATAACTTGATCACTGGCTTTTAAAGCGCCAATTCAAAATAGAAAAACAGGTGCTATTTAAACAGCATAATCATCATTCTAATTGATACCTTATAGTTAACATTACAGAAGAGGGAGTAACTATGAGCACAGAACTCCCACATGCATTTTCGTTCAAGCAAGTGTCTCTCAGCAGTGAAGGCATGAGGGTTATGGGCATGGGAACAAGAACTGCTCCTCCTAAAGCTTGCAGAGCTGTATCCTCTTCAATGTACGCTATACGCTATTGAGCGTACAAACACTACACTATCAGACATCCCTGCTTTGGGAAAGTTGTAGAGGAACAAAACTCTAGCCATCAAATGGACCACCTCTGAACAGATCTGTTGCTGAAAATAAAAGTATCTACTACGATTCTGTACTTGGTAAGTCTAAAACTGCTCCATGAGATTCAAAAGCCCTTGATGTTGGGAGATACGTCAATCTAAATCCCAAAGCCTGTGAAGCAGAGAGATAGAGAGAACTGGGGTTAAGAAGAGGCTCCACTGCGTGCCTTGGGAGCTGAAAGACTGCAGAAAGTGTCCAGAGTTTGAGAAGAGCTTAAATCAATGGTTGAGTCATCTCTCATGGAGCCTGCTGATTAGGCCTACAGTCCATAAGAGGCTCCAGACTTGAAGTAAACATTTCACCCAGCAATATCAGAGACCGTATTGAGTGCAGACCAGAAAAATGAGGACTAAAGGTTTTCTCCTGCAATTCTGATACATCTGGCTCAGGCTATCATTAGCACATTTTAAATAGGTGTAACTCTTCCAGAAAACGCAGAATAGATGAATCTCAAAATTGAATTTTTTGAATACTTTCTTCTATCATTATAAAAATCAACGCAGGAGAATAGCTCTAAATTAATTGCAAAAAGCTTTTGAAAGATTGGAATTTATGTCCCAAGGAAATAACTGAACAAAAGAAAAAGCAAATGTTATGGGTTTGTTATTTTAAAAATCTATTAAGCAAAACAAATGTTCAAATAACAAGAACAATAGTCCTCAAATTACAAGCATATTAATTTTCACACACTTATTTGTTCATTTGTTTTTTCCATAATCCCTGTGACAGACAAACATGAAGAACCATAAAATATGTATGCGCCGATGATACAGCTGCACAAACAGGCGCGCTTTGAAGTAGTTCAGGTAGACAGGCATCTCTGCTCTACATTGAAACTTGGAGGTTTCTCTTCATTTAAGAATACAGGCATATCTGTGAGAAGATAATTACTACTGAACACTGCTACTTCAGAACTGAGAATGCAGTACAATTTTCCAGTGATGCTTCTTACGCCAAAATAAAAAGGGAAAGAAGAAAGCACAGGCAGAATGTACGAGATAACAGCATGTATTTATATGAACATAGCTGAAAACAATGGGGGGGCACTAACAAAGCAGAAGTGTGTTACAGAGCTGCAATTCTGTAAAGCTTAGGCAAAATCCACCTAAAAATGCAGCAAAACACTCCAGAAGACTTCCAAGGGGAGAGCTTTGGGATGGCACACACACCAACAGATCACAAGCCAGAAAGCACTACCGTCCGCAATAAGCAAACAACTCAGGTATAAAATGGGCAGCAGCAAATAATGAAGGAGAGCAGAAAAAAGGGGGAAAAAGGAGAGAGAGAGAGAGAAAAAGGAGAACAAAGAGATGCTAAAGACAAAGTTCAGTATGGAAGGGAATAAAGATAAAAGATGCACAGCTAGCCAGAGTAATAGTGGAGAGGCTCTGAAACACTTTAACTTTACAGTACCTCAGAGTTAAGTAAATATTACCTCTTTTAGTTTCATAATTGAGGCAATAAGGGTAAATGATTTATCAAGATCACACAGGAAGTCTGAACCAGCGCCAGGAGCCCAGATTTATTGCCTAACCCCTGCACCACGCTGCCTCCCAGAACTGATGTAGACAAACTGCAGGCAGTTCAAAAAGGACTGAGGCTCTGGGCTGACTAAAATACAAAATGAGATTGGAAAAAAAAAGAAAAATAACAATAGGGTTGGCCCAATTTTTCAGTCATACAGCAAACAAACTCATAACTGCACACCAAATCTGGCATTTAATTCTCTAGACAGCAGCTCACACGTGCTTAGGAAAAGCAGCAGAATACCAGCAGAAGCAAAGCCCTGTCCTGCACGTGTTTCTCCCACTCATGACAGAGCACGGGACCAAATAGGAGCGACAGGAACTGGTCACATTGCGCTGAACATCAGTTCAGTGCTTTATGAAGTGCTGCGCGTTTCTGGCATACTTCAGTGCAGCACAAGACCTGTCTTGAGTAGTGCAGCTAACAGCTCTTGAAGAAGTTCAGCACATTCTTGGGCTGATGGAATGAAGAAGTCATCATGGGGCCTAACAGTGTTCATAGATGTAAGCGCCGCCAATGCAAAGTACAAAGGAAGGTATTTGAGTTACTCTGAAGGTATGTATTATTGGATATAAATGGGCTGGATGGACAAACATAAAATTTAGGCTTCACAAGAAGTAACAAATCATCTAAGGATAGAACCACTCCGCATAGAACTGCTGAGGGGAAAAAAAGAAACATACCATACAGATAACCTGTTTTCATAAATAAGCTAAAACCTATTCCAGTTTTGAAGTGTATGATGGGAAACCGATCAGTGGACTGATAGGGAGACCTAGTTTTCCTTATTTGGATGCTAAAAGCCAGTAGCCCCCTGATATCCCCTTTTGTCTGTATGATTTTTATAATGCACACAAACATTATGCAGAAGCGAGGAACTTCTTATGCTGAAGCAGTGACCTTCCCTTGAGAGGATCTATCAGCAGATGGAAGATTTGAACATCAAACAGGTTTAAGGTCAAGTTTAGCTGTAACCTTTTAACTATACCTTTAGCTTTAACATACATAACTAAGATCACAGAAGGGACATCTATCCTCCATGTCCTTCAGGAAAATGGATGAAAACAAGCTTAACTCTAGCAAAATGCCCCCAAAGAATTCTGTTCCTGAGATACCATTTCTAAAGAGTTGTTTTACCTATTTATTTTTAATTAAAAAAAAAAATACAAAGCTGAAATGAAAAAGTATAATCAGTGCAGCCTCAAAGATAGGGCAGCACTAGTTGGTCAAGCAGGATGAAAGAGGTCGTACAGCTTTTCCAGTGTATGGTTCACAGCCCTATTTAAGTTGGTTGGGTTTGAAAGAGTTCTGAGTAGGGCATCATCTGTACAAGATGGAAAGGTATTTGGTTTACATATGTATTTTTTCAAGTGCAACCTCCAAGGCCATGGCCTCACAGTAAGATAAGTTTCATTGGGTTTGATGGGCTTGCCAGAATAGAGAATGATTTTTTCTTGCATATTTAAAGTACTTTCCCTACCATCACCACCACCACCACCTTCAGTATCTGTACACACGGATCAGGATGTAGCTGCTTGAACTAAACCAATTAGCATGTGGCAGACAGCCAGGGTGACCATCTCTTCCATGGAAGTCTGGTTCCTTGAAATCAGTTGTAAGGTGATGACGACGAAAGTGAAAGACTCTGGCTGGGCTCTAATGCCTCTCATGGGGTCAAGACTGGCTGGCCACAGACAAAAATCAGATCAGGAAGGGAGAGCGGCTCATGGCAGCCCTACTAAAATTGACGAATACGCATTAGAACCTGCAGTGCACTACACAACTTTTTGCCAGATACATCTGTAAATAAATTAGTTTAGCTGACATCTAATTAAATCTACTTCTCAGTGTGTGTCATTCTTCTTGCAAGTCCAGGCATACAAGATTATAGGAAACTTTTGGAGACATTAAACATTAATTGCTAGCTGTATTCTTATACCCTCATTCCAACCTACCAGTTCCTAAATCAAAATACATGCTATGAAAAAGAAACTACTACACAGCACACATCAAGATCTTGTGCTGTAGAGGGAAATTTACTAAGATCTAGCGTGTATTGGGAAAATAATACTATTTAAAATAAAGGGGGAGACGGGATGAAGTCGCATCCTTTCATCAAGTCATGTCTGGGTACTGAAGCATTTGAAACCACTCTGTGTTTGCTCCATACACACGGCTGACAGCCAAAACTAATAGGAAAACCTATCCTAGTGCTATTTGATGACTGACAATCTCCATGCTGCAATATTTCCATTGGCAGAAAAGGAACATAACAAGGACAGAAAAGACAACTTTGAATTTCCACTGGAGTGTCAGACTAAGTTAGAATCCCTGTATTATCAAGTAGATTTTTTCAAAAGCTAAGCATGAAGTAAAAATGAGACTTTAAACTTCACAGGACCTAAATCCATTCACAGTTAGAAAAAAATTAACAAATGGTTCTTGACATCATACAATGAAGTCTTCATATAGAGGAAAATTGTCGCCTTGAACTGTCATTATGCATCTCTGTGCATCTAATTTTATCTTTTAATCTGTAAGCTTTGACAAAATTCTTAAAACACGCATTTTAAAGGGAACTGGAAATGCCAGGATATGAACACTCAGCTAGAATTTCTTCAGATCAGCAGAGGAGTAAAGGACTCATTTTTGCAGCGGTTTATTTTGACAGTGTGTGACTGCTCGTCCTTGAAAATCAAGTCCACAGAAAGGCAGCAAAAGGATAGACGTATCAGAGCAAATGAGTATTCATAATTGCAAAAGTGCCTGCATGTCACACACACTTCAGGTAGCTGGAGAACTGAGTGGCTGCCACTTACTTGATTGAGTTTCTAACACGTGTGTCCCTGTTGCTGCTGTGTCTTCCATTTACAAACAGAGAGCTCTATGAACACCCTTCTTAATTGCATCGTGATTAACTTCTCAGTAGGCTGTCAATATCATTTTGTATTGAGATAGCTTTATACTTTGCTATATTTATGGTTTTCAAATGCTAATAAAAGGAAAATTATGAAATCATTTGTCATTACATAGATAAGCAAAGGGACTGCCATGTTTGTGCCACTGACTCTAAACAGCGTACATGTTTATGGAACCACAGGTAATGGAGCAACTGAATATTCAAACACAGGAAAATACTTAAGGACTGGATGACAAAAGACAATTTGTTTAAAAATGCCTTTCAAGACACCTCAAAATCCCAACAGGATCACACATGTACAGTTCAAAAATAGTGATTTCACTGACTTTGAACAAGTCTTCAAAGATCTACTTCAGTATTGCTAATGGCACAATTTGGATTTTACCTGTTTTCCAAAAATCCAAAGAAGGATGAAAAGATGAAAGTATGTTTCATGACAGAGCATCATTTTCCAGCAAATAGAATCCCAAGACTTGGGCAGCTCTTTGGGTGAAGGCTGAGGAGCCCATGAGGAGCTATGGGTAATAGACAGAAATTTGCACCTGATACACAAACTGAGAATCTCTTTCCCCACCTTGCTACTTCCACATGATATCAAGAAAATGCACCTGTCTTCTTATGGTGCTGCATGTCTCTGGGGTTGTTTTTTTTTTTTTTTTTTTTTTTT